>OY998144.1:27832196-28101698 GCA_963921925.1 Sphagnum tenellum
AGCATCATTCATTTGCAGAAGATTTTGTAAATGGCCATCAAATTTAGCAAATCACAAAAAAATGGTTGCAAGAAAGAAGTTTTCTTCCAGTTACAAACCACGCCTTCAATCTGGTTGATTATGTTGGCATAGTGAAGTGCCAGGCCCAATGTGCCAAGCTTCCTTGTCTTTCTTTTGTACTCGTCTTCTGCTTCCTTTGTGAATACTGCAAATCATCCATTTAAAACTTGATGCCTACCCATCAAAAAGAGTCAAAAGAAAAATAAAATTCCATGAATTTGTAGCGCATCCACCAAAAAATTGTGGAGTGGCGGCAGTGGTTACATACCAGATGCACCAAAGTTGTCATGTATTTCTTGATACATGTAGTAGACGATGTCTACCAGTTGCTCCATCAACTGCAAACAATCTTGGACTGCAAAATTAGTCTGAGAAAATTCTCTTTCATTTCTCCATGTACAAAATTCAGTTTCTTTGTCTCCAATGTATATAATCATTGCCATTCAAGGGCAACGGATCTGATCTCGGCCATCTCAGGACAGCTAGATTTTATCTCAACCATCTAAGGGCAACGGATTTTATCTTGGCTGTCTAAGGATGAATAGATTTGGTCTGGGCTGTCCAAGAACACCATCAAAGCATTGCTCATCATTTATGCAGCAGATCACAATGGGCTTTTGACCCCACATGAGGAAATAAAACATAACATACCTCTTCCAGAACTTTGGACCAGAGACACCTCTTTTTCAGTGTCTTGACATGTTTTTCTTGGCTCTTGACTTCAGTTTTCAGAAAGGCAATGCTGTCTCCTATGTACCCAAAACCAAAAATGCACAAAGAAACAAATCCAAATGTAAAGTTTCAGCTGTCTTGTACATACCCAAGAAAAAAACCACACAAGAAAGCAAACCCAAAATTAGTACTTCAATGGATGCAGGAAATTTTCAGGAAGGTGCATCATAAGCATCTACTGCAGAAACCTGGTTTTCTACAAGGGAGGAAGGAAAGCACACCACATGACACTACCGCTGCAGCAGGAGGGCCACCAGCAGCAGCAGCTGCTGTGATGATGAGCTCCTCTTCATGTTGCCTACGTTTCAAATCTGTGTGGAATCTGTCAAGAGCATGCAGTTCATGGTACAATTCCTGCCAACCACCATCAAATTTTTGGTTTGTCCAAATCACAAAGTCGTCCATCACTTTTGCTCAAAGAAGGAAAACACAAAATGTGCACATCATTTTGTGCGTGGGTGTGTTTGTGTGTGTACACAAGAGAGGCTACAAGAACTTTGATGGCAAAAAATGCAATTTTGTGGTGATGGGTACAGGGAGGAGGAGCTGAAGAAATTTTGTTTACTGCAGTATTTTCAGCCAGCATCATCAAGTTTTGCATGATGCTGTCAGCTTGCTCCTTGGATTGTCTTGAATCTTCAATATCAATTCCTAGTCTGCAAGAAGTTGTACAAATACAGAAATTGCTAGTTATTAGCTACAAAACTAGTTCTACCACCATCACCACCACCATTACCAGACTGGTAAAACCATCCTCCTCCTCCTCCTCCTCCTCCTCCTCACACATGTCTATTAGAACTTTTTTTTAAAAATCTTAGATCATTTTCAGTCGCCTCCCCTCACAGAATTTCCCTTTCAAACCACTAACAAAACCTATCTTCCTGGGTTTTCAGGGCTTAGCCTTGGCTGGGCCCAGGAGGCCATTGCACCCTTGTAACGTGCCTGTGAGGAATTTGGGCGAGCCAAAATTCCCAAACAGGCACCAAAATGGGCACAAAGGCCTGTACCCAGCATGTTCCATGCCCTTGGCTGGGCCCTCAAACCCAGGAAGATTGTCAGAAAAGTTCCTTACCTTATACTTATGGTCCTCCCTTCTTCTCCTAACCAGCTATTATATCAAACAAACAATTGACAGAGACACACATGCACATGTGTTCACACACACACACAAAGATCTTGTGTATTGATAAACACTTCTACATACTATGTGTTTACAGAGCATCAAAGCACATAGTAAAAATAGGGGATGGGGAAAGAGAGAAAGCTGAGAGAGAGCAGCAATAGCAGCAGCAGAAAAGACCTGTCAAAAACTCGGTCAAGTTGATGCCATTGTGGGTCACGACAGTGATTGCCAAAGCGAATGACTTCTCCAGCAAAGATCTTCAGCTCATCTCTGCAAGAAGATTCAACAACCCCCCCGCCCCCACCCCCAAATAAAAAATCCAACCACATGATGAAGGATTGCTTTCAGAAAAAACTGTGATCACAACTCTCCATAGCCCTTGGCCACCACATGCATATATCCTAAACCGTAAACCCTATATTCTGTTGTGTGCGTGTTTGTGTGTGTGTTGACAACTCTCCATAGCCCTAGACATTACATATGTACATATTTACCTTAAACCCTATTATTACCTCTCTCACAGAACCCTCCATAGCCCTTGGCAATGGACATGTACATTTATTCCCTAAACCCTAAACCCTACTCTCTGTGTCTCTCTGTGTCTCTCTCTCTGATTTGCAAAGAAATCTCCACCAACAGCAACAATCTCTGGCATTGGCAAGAAGATGCATAATTTGTTGTTGCTTTGGAAAATGTTTCACATTTGATGGAAACAATGTAGGCAGAAGAAGGTAGAG
The DNA here is from genome assembly GCA_963921925.1 of Sphagnum tenellum. NCBI lineage: Eukaryota > Viridiplantae > Streptophyta > Sphagnopsida > Sphagnales > Sphagnaceae > Sphagnum > Sphagnum tenellum. The sequence goes on from OY998144.1 coordinate 27,834,849, forward strand.
GAGAGGAGAGAGAGAGTGTATGTGTGTATTGTTGTTTACCTCTTATCTGCAGCAGCAATGCACATCAACTCTTTCATGTCAGTGGAGACCAGGACTTGAACACTCTTGGAACGCAGAATCTGGTCCTTCAACACTTTGATTGCTTCTTTGTCCAAGGATTGCTTCAAATTGTAACCCTTCACAATGGTGTTGGCGACTTCAAAAGCCAGAATTCCAATTTTCTTGTCGTTGCTGCGCTTCAATGATCCTCCTCCTCCTCCTGCTGATCCAAACCCGCCGCTGCGCCCAGGGTTTAGGTTTGTCATTGAACTCCCCAAAGCATCCAGAGCTTCCACAGCTTTCCCCAAGCTCACACTTCCAGCTCCTCTCAAAACTTCTGACATCTGCAAAAGGCAAACAAAAGCAGGAGGCAGGCTTGTAACCCTGAGCAGCTTTTTAGTGGTTTGTTCACCAGATTTGTTGCAGCATCCCATCAGATTTGTTGCATGATTCCGCAAAGTGGATTCAAGATGGGAAGAAGAAGATGAAGCACTTTACCATTGAAGCACCTTTCTTAGCAGCATTGGTGGTCTTGGATCGCACAGAGCTAGCTCTAGCAGATAGCATCCTTGAAAGCCGACTGCCTCTCTCCTCACTGTTTGTTGTATTGACATGCTGATGTTGAGCATTATGGGCATCAGCAGGACAGCTTGCTGTTGCTGTTGCTGCTACTTCTGCTGCTGCCGCCTCAAATGAAAAGTCTTCATTCACATAAGAGTTGAATTCCAGCTGCTGCCAAGTTGTACCAGAACTTGGTGTAGCTTCTTGCAGCTCTGGCAGCATCCTCTTGGTCTGCAAATCCTCAATTTCATGGCTAGGCATGACAAAAACCTTGGGAGGAGCATGAGCATGAGCATGAGCATGAGCAGCAGTACTAGTAATTCCATTTCTTCTGTTTGCAGATGATGATGATGAGGAGGAGGAAGAAGTGGGGGAGAAGCTTCTTCTTCTTGCAGCAGCTGGTGGCTGCAGTGGGCTGCTCATCATAATATTACTGTGGTGATGGTGGGGGTGCTCTTGTGTCTTGCTCGCAGCAGCAACAGCATCAGGTAACGAAGATCCTCCAGCTCTTTCTTCCTCGTAAGCTTTCCTGGAGCAAATAGCTCCCATGATAAAAGGTATCTATCTCTGGTAAGAAACTCTTTCTTTGAGCTAGAGACTCACCAGAGAACCCTGGGCTTGGAATCTCAGTCTGGATCAACAATAGTCTGCTTGAACCCTGGAGCTGTAACAAATGGGGAACTCTCTTGTTGCTTGCTCTTCTCTCTCCTAGTTGCAATCTTCTTCATCATCAGGAGCTAGCTAGAGCATCATCAGGAGCTCAGGAGTTCAATCCTTCAAGTTTCTCTAAGAAAAAAAAAATGGTTTTTTTTTTTGTTTTGGGTTTTGCTGGAATCTTAAGCAGCAGCACAAAACTCCTACAACTACTACTGCAGATTCCTACAAAACTCCCCAATGAAACAAAAACCCAAAACAACAACAAAAAGGCCTGAGTGAGTGCCTGAGTGATGAGTGTTGCTACAAGTACAGCTGACACCCAAGAAGAAAAATACTGCAACACCAATCAAAAAAACAACTGAGCATTTGAGCTTGACAACACCAACCAAAACACAAAACCCAATAAAAAAAACACACACACACACACAAAAGGGTAAAAAAAAAATCCTATTGCATATCGATTCCACAAAAACTCTACTTAACTCTTACTCAACTAATACTTGTGAGCTTAGTGAGAAGTAAAACATCTCCATCAACACCACCATCACCAACACCATCATCATCATATCATCATCATCATCAACAACTGGCGGGAGACAAGAGCTTCCAAATTCCAAGACTCATCATGTGAAAACTTGTGTATGTGTGTGTGTGTGTGTGGGTGTTTCTTTTTTCTTTTCTGGATGGAGAAAGAGAGATTGAGCTTCATGATGATGCTGAAGAAGAAAATGAGGTCAAGTGAGAGTAGCTTGTTTCAAACTGATGGTTTTGTGTTGTAGAAAGTTGCAAATAGCAACTACCCATTTGAGAAAACCATTATGGCTCCTCAACTCTCATCATCTTCAACCTCATTATCATCTCTCTTACCACAATCTCTCTCTTCTCTCTTTCTCTTTAAAATCAAACCTGTCCAGCTTGCAATTGAAAAATTTTGGTTTTTTTTTTTCCCCTCACAATTGAACTTATTCAAAATTATTCAGCTTGAAATTGAATTTTTTTTTTGTTTCTTTTTCTTTTTCACAATTGAACTTATTCAGCTTGCAATCGATTTTTTACTTATTTATTTAGTTTTCCTCGGTTGGGTGAAATTGAACCTTTCCAACTTGCGGCTGAAATTACACTCACATGTATTCATCTTTGGGTCTCACCTTCTTTCTCTTTTCTAAGCCGGCAACGCACATGGTTTTGTTTTTCAATTTTGTGATGCAACTGAGTTGGTCCGTCACCCACAAAGGAGACATGGCTAAACATTTGGTTACAAGTCAAAAAGGACAAAAATTTATTACAAGTCAAAAAGGACAGTAGGAAAAAAAAAAAAAAACAGTTTAGAATTCATGTTATCCAGCAAACAAACACATCATTCGTGTTGCCAACAAACACATAACTCATGTTAGCCTATGTATGTGTTGTTGGCAACATGTTGCATCAAGGGTTTTTTTTTCCCCCATTTTGTGATACTCAAATTTACATTAAAAAACGAAAAAAAAAAATTCCTAAAGTTTCCCAATATTTTGGTCAAAAACTTACCACAAAAAAAATTTTATCTGAAAGAAAAACATCACAAGTTTGTTAATATACAATGTATATGTATATACACATAAATATATGTATGTATATATGTATATATATGTGTATGTATCTCAATTTATGTCTTAAACATGTCTAACCCGAATGCACACTCTAATTCAAGGGGCTGGCAAAAAAAACATCTCTAACACAATTTGCTAATTGATGATCATGATTCATGCTATTTTTCACAAATAATAATGAAAATCTATTAGATTTTTTCACAAGAACTTCAAAAACTAAGTTTAATTCATTTCAACTTGGGAAAAAAAATACCCATATTCTCAGCCCTTGCCATTAACCCATGTCAAAAATGGTCACAAAATAATGTTAAGAATAGAAATTTATAACAACCAATGAGAATTGCTGAACATGCAATTGGAAGAAGGGCTACTATTTTATGCTTTTAGGGAAAGGTTGGTGAGATGTGGAGTATTTGTTTTCCTTTTCATTGGGAATAGAGGGTGAAGACCACCTCACTAAGGTGAAGGTAACCATCTCATGGTTACCTCATTAAGGTGAATGGGTAGTTGACTAGTGAAACAAATAGTGACCCCCATTAAGATGATGATGATGGTAGTCATCTCAATGAGGTAATGCTACCTCAATGAGATGAATGGTAGTTGATTGGTGAAGGTAGTCACCTCACTACTACTCAATGCAATGAAGTGAATGATACTTAATTGAGTTATATGTAGACATTTCTTTTCCTAGTCCTCTTTTGAGTCCTTGTCTTCCCCAAGCTCCAATGGGAGCCACTAATATTTTGGAGGGTGAGGGGGACCAACCAACTAAGAGGTGTTTCTATTGGGAATTGTGGTCAAATCTAGAAAAATCAATGACGGGCCAATCAAAGATACTCATCACAAAAGAAAATTTAAATAAAACTTTGAGGGTCCTCGCAACTAATTAATATGAGTCACCATATATTTTCAATATTGGGTTGGATACACCTTACAAGAGGTTTAATATAGGTACTTGGGTGAACACAACAAGGTCTCTCTAATAAGATAATTAAATTTATTAAGCCAAATTGTTTCCACAATACCTTACCTTACCCTAAGGTCAGTTTTGTCATTAAATAATCCTCAAAATAGTGAAATGAAATTTAGTGAAAATGGGAAGTTAACATGTTGAAAATCATCATAATTAGCATAGGTTACACTCTAAATGATTTCACCACTCATCTCACAATATTATAGTAGATGATGAAAAAAATTATAATTTCAAATTTTAAAAACGAATTCATTTTTTGAAATAAATAATTAATCGTTATGTCAATGTGGAAACCTAGGCTACGGTAGACAAATTGCAAGTAACATTCATCAACACCATCATCTACCATATTTGCCACATATAATTGACAAGTTTTGTCAAAATATGTAATTATTCCTAAAAGGGGATATGACAACTTTTCAATTTGAATATTTCAAGAAATTGACAATTAAATACAAGTATACAAGGTCCTAAATATATTCTAATTACATTATGATAACATATAGGTAACGATTGTTTGGCACATACAACCAATTCTTGGTAATTTGACAAGCACAACTACTCTTCTTTTTTTAATTCCAACTTGCCCTTCTAAGAAATACTTAATGCCAATGAACCTTTCTTTTGTGAAAGTTCGCATAAATGTGAAAAAAAATGGGCACACATTCAATATGGGGGAAGGGGGGGACCACATTTGGACTTGGATTTTAATTTGGGGGGCTTTTTTTGGGATAGTTTTTCAATTTTTGGACAAGATCGTAAAACCTATCACCATGTAATGTTAAATCTCTCCTCTCCTCAAATGCCTGCAATTGATGGAACATTAGGATTTTTTTTATTTAAAAAAAAACTCAAAGGCCAAAATGATTAATGAAAAAAATGGAACACATCCCAAAAACTAGAATTTTAATTTTGGACCTATCCATAGACATGACAAAAAAATTGGCACATCCAAAAACTCAAATTATTTCTTATCATCTATCAATTACGAATATAAATATTGTTACATTGATAAATTGGATCTTGTCTTGTTAAACAAGAATGGATTGTGTTCCTTTTGCAAATTTGCAAATTTAAGGCTAGTTAATTTTAACACTTGAAAAATATTAAACCTTAAACATCAAGGAAACCAAAAGATACATTGAAAAATGAACCAAATTGGTCCACTTTGACATTTAGGGATAAATGGATTATCGTAAGATGTTGTCCTACTATACACAAGTGGACTCCATTGCTTTTGAAACTTTGCAAATTTTAAGGTTGTTTAACTTTAGCCCTTAAAAAAAGGGGGGTGGGGGGACATGATTTAGGGCAATTTACATTATGATGTCATGCTTGATTTGGTGTTAGTTTTACATTAGCATGCAATTTGCATCATGTTGTCATTCATGAATAAATGTTAAGTTCTACATTTTTTGTAAATTACATTGTAGGTGTTGGGTGCTTTTGAAAATTTTCAATGTTATATTTACTTACATTTGATTAATCATGCATGTTTGTACAATTCATAGAAATTTGCAACACATGCAAGCACATATCAATAATGCACGATATATCTCAAGAAGTTGTACACCAATTGCTAGGTACATACTTGGATTAAATGCCTAATATTTTGCAAACATGTTCCTATACATTTTTACACATCCCAAAACCAAACTCGGTGGTTGTGTAAAAACAACATTGGTAGCATGTATGATCTATACAAATGGTGTATTTACATATCACCATACATACATACATATATGTGTATATATATATATAGAAAGATGATTTTCTTTTCTTTTCTTTTCTTTTCTTTGTTGGAGGAAGTAAGAAAAGGAAGAGAGATGAGAGGTGGTGACTTAGTGTGACTTGGTGAGTTGAATTGTTTTATTGGCCTTGTCTACCAAGAAGGCAAGGATATTGTGTTTAGATTCATAATAGAGTATAAGAGTAGCTTAAGAGATTTTGGCCCCTAAGTAATAATAATAAGGTCTATTTTGATATGAGGATTTTTGAAAGATGATATTTTAGCGTGTGTTGAAACTTGATTTAAATTAGTTATAATAGAGTTATAATATCTTGAAGGATTTTGGGTTTTTTTATAAAAAAAATAATAGAGGAATTCTTTTTTTTGGAAAATTATATTTTTGCATGGTGAAGTATTTGAGTTTCCATAATTTTTCTTTTTAATTTAATACAATTTTTTTAAACGTAAAAAAATGGCAAGACACACATACCCAAAGGGTTGTTGTTGTGAATAATAAGTGCAGTCAATAATAATAATAATAATAATAATAATAAATAATAGCTAAGAGTCAGTGCTACTAGGGGACTACTACTACTACTACTACTCTTTACTTCACTACTAACTCTTTCTCTTTCTTTTATGAAGGGAAGTTAAGTTCCACACGTGACACCCACTACTACTACTACTACTACTACTACTACCCATTTGCTATTTTGCCACCTTCTTCTGTTGCCCACCATTATTACTAACCTCAGTTCAAAACCTTTACTACACCAACACCCAAACTAACTCCCCCCCCCTTAGTCACTAACTAGGTTCAATAAGTAGGCCCCAAATTATGTACCTACCACCCTACCTACCTACCTACCTACCTATACTCTCTCTCTCTCTCTCTCTCTCTCCCCCTACTTGCAAAAGAGGTGGTGGGTAGGTCAAACATCCAGTTTTTTCATCCAATTTTTTCATCCAATTTTACAGTTTATAACTTTCTTTTATGTTTCTCCCAAAAAAACTCCCCCTTAGTAACTAGGTTCAGTAAGTAGGCCAAAAATTATGTACCTACCAGGTACCTACCTACCTACCTATACTCTCTCTCTCTCTCCCCCTACTTGCAAAAGAGGTGGTGGGTAGGTCAAACAGTCAACTCTCAAAGCCCACCAGTAGTAAGACAATTAAATCACATGTAGTTAAAACCCTGAACTTCATCCAACAAAATTTCATCCAAATGTTTCATCCCTTTTCATCCAAAATTTTCATCCAATTCACAGTTTATAACTTTCTTTATATTACTACTGTTAGTGGGCAGGCTCTTTTATTGTTACAACACTACTCTTTGTACATCTTTTTTTTATTATTATTTTTTTTTAATACACTCTTTTGTATGTAGTGTTAGTTTAGTATGCAATTGACAATGTATAAGTATTGCATGCTCCAAACTTGGTTGTTTGGAATGCGGTTGCAGATCAAGTCATATTTAATTTGTTGCACTTGTTTAGTGCTTGCTTTTGTGCAATTGTTGTTTATTTGTCAGAGAGTTGTTTGCCTATTTTTTAAAAATAGAAGAAAACAATGTGTGATAATGTTGAGTAATTTCTTCCCACATTGTCACCCAAAAAAAAAAAAAAATTGTCAAAGAAAACTCTAAATTTTCAATACTAATTTTCTTACAAAAATTGGGGCACACTCTTGATACAATACTACTAGAAAGCTGCCCATGAGTGAGATTTCTTGGAGATAATTTCATGATTTTCAGACCTAAGATGCAATACATATTGAATTTTGAGTATTTTTGACATCGAAAATTTTCTTAAATTTTTTTTTAATTTATTGAAATTTTAATTTAAAACATAGGCTAAACAAATTGTAACCATTTTCCCATTCAAAATTCGCTCAATATATTATTACTATATATGTTCAATAGCACATGCAACTCTCATGAGATGTGTTTGTTTGTTTGTTTAGGGTTTAGGGTTTAACTAGACCCTAAACCCTAAACCCTAAACCTTCTCTACCCATAGAGAAGAGAATACACATAGGTAAACATTGGAACATAAAAATGTTGGCTTGAACTTGACCCAATGTATGATTGGCATCTACAACATTATATGTGCTCACGATGGATGGATTGAACATGTATGATAGAAATGTATACATCATCTATGCATATGATGATGGATGGGCATGACATAGAAATAAGTGCACATATCTAGATGAGAAGTTGTAGATCCTTAAGGGAAGTTTTTTTTTTTTTTTTTGCATTTGAAGTTTAAACCTAACCATAAAGGAAAGAGTCATCAAGCCATAAGTTGCTTGTTATATATAAAATAGGTTGATGGGATTTTTTAATGGAAGCTTTTGCAGCTTTTCTCAAACCCAACAAAAACATTACCCTAATTTTGTTGTACAATACTGAGTGCAATACAAGTAGATGTGTACTAGACTGCAAAAGGGTCCACAAATCCAAGCTTGATTGTGCCTGTCTTTCTTTGTATTTTTTTTCTTAGACAAATTATATTGTCTTCTCCTCCCATGATGCAAGAGGGATCTCAACTTTTTCACTTTAAAAAAATAAATAACTATAAATATTATTGATTTTTTAGGGTTTGGGAATCTCAAAATTTTCACCATATTAAAAAAAATATCAATATTGTTGATTTTTAAAATCAATTGGTTTGGGGATCTCAACTTTTTCACTATATAAAAAATAAAATCAATAGTGTTGATTTTTTTAATTCAATTGGTTTGGGGATCTCAACTTTTTCACTATATTAAAAAAATCAATATTTTTTATTTTAAAAATCAATTGGTTTGGGGATCTCAACTTGTTCACTATATATTTAAAAAATTCAATATTTTTTATTTTTTAAATCAATTGGTTTGATATGCCAAATCTTCTGAAACAAAATCAGACAGACTCTCCCACAAATCAAATAATGCAACTCCAATCATTTGACCCTCTTAATCGACCTTCGGGTGCGCATGCAAATAAATTAAAATATATTGTATTTTTAAATTTTCCCAAAATGCATCTCAATGAAAGCACTCACTAGGCTACTAAGCTTAAAGGACCTTCTTCATTGTGATTTTCACAATGGGTTTCATTCACACCCATTTATTGCTATTGTTCAAAGTGACAAAAAGAGAGCAACCTCATTATAATTGCTAATGAAGAAGCATTATATTTATTCCCAACTAAAACGAGTGCTCGGGTATAATTTATTTATTTTTTTAAATTATTCTTATTTATTTATTTATTTATTTATTTTAAATATATTCTTATTTATTTTCCTATTTTCCTATCAAGGTTGCTTTTGTTTTAGTGTATGACTTTGTCACGGGTTTCTTATTGCCCTCTCTTCCGATCTCTCTCAAATCCTCTTAGCCCCACTTCGACTTAAGTACCTACGTACGTACCAGTGTTGGGCGGTTCTTTACTTTTATTGAGAACCTTCAGTTCCGGTTCTAAATAAATAAATTAGTAATATCTTGACTCGAGTTTCAGTTCCACATGTGAATGGAATTGGGAATCTGGCTCTGGGTCTGGTTCTGAAAAAATAGTAATAATAAACTAAATTAAATTAAAAATAAAAATAAAATCTGGTTTCAGTTTCAATTTTGAAAAATCAAACAAAATTTGGTTTTTCAAAAAAACCTTAAAATTCTGACTCTAGTTTAAAATTTGAAAATCAAACCTAATTCCAAATTTGTTTCTTATTAACCTAGACCAGAACAGGTTATTAATTGCTAATTAATCTCCTCCGGTTTTAATCTAATTACCTTTTTTTTAATTTTTGAAAAGTCTCAATTCTGATTCCACTTCCACACCTAGATAGAGCCAAGAACCCAATTCCGTGTTTGCTTTTTTAGGAAAATAAAATTAGGTTTTGGCTTTATGTTCCAATTCCAAAAATTAGACATAATTCTAGTTCAACTCTTGGTTCAACCTCTTAAACCTTTTTATGGGCCAATGGGTGATATTTGCAAATATGATCAACCCATTGCAAAATCTATTGCTTTAACACAAAATCAAGTGTTGTGAAAACAATTGCACCTCACTAACTCATCACTAATAATCTAGAATGGCTAGATTGGGTCTATAGCCCTTGCTACTATTACCTATGCAAGATAGCAAGTGTCAACCAACCAAGAATATATGTAGCCACCTCAAACACTAGGAGCATTGATTGATTGCCAATGGAAATGTTCCATTTCAAGTTTATATTGGTCTTTTTGGGGCGATGACTAAATCAAGTGATGGCTAATTGGTGATGGTCATAGTTGTGAGCTTCTTTTCATTTCATTAGTCAACAACATCTTCCATGGTTTATTGCAAAAAATTGCAAACTTACTATTAAGTTTGCAAATTATTTTTGCAAGAACAATAATCATAACCTCATCTAGTTTCAAAACCCTAATTTCCCTTGAGAATGATCATCACAACCCACCTCTTGAAGTCAAGTCAAAGGAAAACCCCACCCACCAAATGAGGCTCCATGTAGCACTTTACAAAACACAAAAAAAAGAAATCCTAGATACTACTTGTGCCCCAACAAAGGGGCATATCCAAAGGGGAGGAGGGGTCCATTACATAGTGATCCAACTTTGCTCACCATTTAACAACAACCACCCCTTAATTTGTTGCATGTGTGCTTCATCATCCAATGGGTAGGTTGGGGTCTTTGATGAAATGCTTAAGATGACTACTACTAATAGTACATTGTGTGTGGGAATGTGTTGCACACTTATCGATCATGTATCTTTTTTACTTATCAACAAAGGTGCTTTCTTTTTCTTCTCACACATTTGATTACACCTAACTTTAGTTTTGAAATTTTCTCACATGCATAGAAAACTTGTAATAGGTGAACTCAAACCAATCGAGCCAAATTATTCAATACTTCCATATTAGTTGACAAGAGCAATCTTGATAATTATTATTTGTTAAATAGATTCTAATTTCTTTCCACTGATCCTTGAACAAAAAGAAGGTTTTCAATGGGTTCTTCATTTAATCAAAATCTTCGTTTGCTTTTACAAACCTTTCTAGTACCTTGTATGTTATCATCATAGCAATGTGTTTTTGTCAAGGGTTTTTTTTAGATTGGCAAGGAGTCAATAATTTGTGACTATTGATGATGATTTTTCTTATGCTTAGTAAATGGTAGAAGAGCTAGTGAATTTGCACGCTTTAAATTGGTTTTATTTCTCAAATGATTATGCTTTTAAGGTTACCCAGTTGTTTTCCTCTCTATTTTTTTCCTCTTTTTGTTTGGCTTTTTCGTAATTTTTCTTTCACTTTTTCAGTTTTTTTTTCATTTGGTTTCATTGATCTTCACATTGTTTTCAATGTTTTGTTGAACTAGTCAACACCATCAAAACTTGATATGGTGGATCATGTTGTATGTGAGTATTTGCTAGGCACTTTTCTTGTCCCTTTCTAGTTTAAAAAATGGACCAAACAACATAAAAAGTGAATGTTTTGGTTGCATGGATGTCATACAAAAGCAATATGGGCCAAATTTGTCCTACTCAAGGATCAAATGTCCATTGATATGGGCTTGAGTCACAATTGACATACTCAAAAAGAATATCACATTGTAAAATATTACCATTCACAAAATTCAACTATGGATTATGTTCTTTCTATGTTCTATATTCTCAATTTGGGATGATCAAACTCTCAACCTCTATCATTAGCCTAACACAAAAATGGGCACAAATAGCATAAGGAATAGAAATTTCTAAAAGCCAATGAAAATGATGAACATGTAATTAATATTTTCTTCTTTGGGGAGGGGGATGAGGTGTGAGGATTGGTTGATTCCTTCCCTTGGGAGAATGTGAAGATGTAACCACCTCAATGAGATGAGTTGTAGTTGACTATCGAAGTAGGTAACCATGTCACTGAAGTGAAAACAACCATTTCATTGTACCCCAATGAAATGAATGGTAATTAAGAAATGAAAGCAACCACATCATTGTTACATCAACAAAATGAATGGCATTTGATTAATTATATGTAGGTTTTTTTCATATGTAGGCCTTTTTGTTAAAATTGTCTCCTAAGGCCCACAAGTACTTACATATTGAATAACTTACTTATTGGGTAAGGGAAATCACAAATAATAACAAAGGGATTAGACATCTCAACACAATAAACATGCAAGTTAGAGCAATAATTTACTTTTTTGGAATTTCTAAAGAAGGAATATGACCTAAGGAAAACCTCAAAATTATATAAAAAACATAAAAACTATTAATGTAAACATTGTTGCCTATATTGCAACCTTCTCTATCACCTACAAATTACCACCAAGAATCATGGACCTTTGCAAAGTCATGCCCATCTTACCAAGGCAATCAATTGCCCTCCTACAAAAAAATCCCAAAAAGTTATAACTCACTTGCACAACTTTTTTTGTCCAAAAAAAACATAAAAAACAACCCAAAACATGCAAGCATTCATTTCCACAAATCCTTGCATCTTTTTTACTCACAAATCTCCAATCTCATCTAACATCTCCTTCAAACTCACACACATCCAACCGCACACAGTGATGGGAGAAGGAAAATCCCCACAAAGGTTTCCACTTTATTGCTCTAGCCATATCCCTTCCCACTTTCTAAGCTTTTTCCTAATTTTTTCTCAAGTTAACTCAAATGAAGTGACAAGGCAATACCACTTTCACCTTTTAAAGATAACCAAATTTTATGGTTTCATTATCTAGGTAACTAGATAACAATAAGTACTTTCACATATCATTAGTAATTAAAATTTACCAAGATACCATCACTATAACATTTGTATTAACTACCTTATGTTAATTTGTCCACTAACATTTTTTTCATAGTCCTCCTTGAACCCTTGTCTTCACCATGCACTTATATTTGTCCCATATTGTTTAGACATAATTTGAATTGCATGTATATAATTTGTAAAAGGGGCCTAAACAAAATCCCTTGGGTTTTTATTTCAAGGTGGAAATCCAAAATGGTGTTTCTATTGGGAATTATGCAGAGTTCCAAAAAAATTGGTTATGAGCCAATCAAAAACTCCCATTGCAAAAAAGGAAAATTTGAACTTTCAAAATCTCCACAACTAATTAATATTAATCACAATAAACTCTAATTACCAATAAGTTATATATGATGTAATAATTTTTCTGGTGACAAAGATTTGAAAATCAACTATCCATTGCATCGTGTAACATTTTTTTAACAAACAAAGGTTCGCACTTGTAAGTCTTCTCAATTCTAACAATTCATGAAACAAATTGCTACCATACAAGATTATCCACTTGTTCATCATGTAGTTTGGGTAGTGAATAATGTTTTCAAATGGGGAAAACAAACCCCCTTTGTTCAACCAAATTTATGAAATGATGGGCGGATGGAGGGTTCACAAAATGGTTCCGTTTTCTTCTTTAAAATGTCATGAAAACAACTATGTGTTAACCAAAAAAAAAAAAAACATTAGGGAGTCTAGTTTTCTTAAATAAACGGTGTTAATTAGGTATAAGGAGGATAAGGTTATTAGAAGGATAATAATTTTGAATCTTATCTTTTGTAAATGCTAAGAAATTTTTTTTACAAATGTTAATGAATTAGTTATTAGTTGCCTTGCTAATTATGTTTATAGTTAGTGGTTCATATTTGAATTATTTCCCATTTACTAATAAGTTCTACTTATCCTATATAAGGAAATAGTTCCGTAAATTTTGTATTTCTATTCATTTGTACGTTCTAGGTTTGATGGTTATGGGAATGCCTAGGGGAAGTAGATGGTTGGGCATACTAGGAGTTGCCTCCTCTTGTGGCCTTAATGGTTGACTCTTATGGGAATGCCCAAGGAAGGATTTGGAATTATTTCCTTTAGTGGTTGTTATAGTTGGAAGAGGAAATAGGCCCTTCCAATGTCAACTCCACATGCCTAATGTGCATCTTGTACAAAGGACTCAAAAGGTTGGAGCAAATGGTCAATTTGAGTTGACTAACTCCTTTCCCTAATTCCTATTGATTATTTTCCTCCCCCAACTCCTATTCATTTTAAAGAACATCTACCTTTGGACACTACCATTAGTACCACTTTCCACATAGAAACAAGGTGCCTCATTTAAATTGTTGTCCACATTATATATGGTGGCTTCTAGAATTATAGTGGGCTCCCATGGTGGGGGAGGTTTTACCTACCTTCCTAGCTACACCCTTTTACCCTCAATTACAACTATAGGTGATGAGGTTACTCTTACTTAGGGAGGTCACTCTTTGTATATTTTAGGAAGCACTTGAAATAAAATGATTTTTTTTAGTTTGCTATGAAATAGTGGCATATTTTGGGTATATTTTAAGTATATTTTATAATATTTAAAATATATTGTCATAATGAATCATAAACACCCTATTTACATTGAAGTAAATTGTAATTTTACTTATTTTCTCAATAAGTTGCACCCTTTTTTTTGTGCACATTGTTTGGAATAAAATGGATCAAGTGACATCTTCAAGTGTTTTTATAGTCTCTTAAATAGTGGTGACATTGCCATCTCCTCTTCCTTGTAAGCCTTGGTGAAAGCAATGAAAGGGATTGCCATAAGGTTTGTTTGGACCTTTTTTATCCCCTTTGTTTGCTTCTTAACTTTTCCCTCAATAGAAGGTTGTTTAGTTGTAGGGGAGACACCAATGGACCTTTGATACCCAACTACCTTCATGTTAGGCATAGGTATTGCAAAATGTTCAAGACTTTTTCAACATACATGATCCTTCCCTCGTCCATATGAGGTGTGGTTGCCCAATAATTACCTCTTGATCATCATCTTCACCCAGCTATTTTTCCACATACTAGTTAGTGAGTCGATCGCCTTCTAATGAAAACACCGTAGTATAATGTCAACCAATTGAGCAATTTCCAAAAGTGATAGCCTTTTCCTTCTCGGCAACCAATTCTCCATACCTAGCTTCAAAATTTGAAACACAACCCCATGAGTTTGGTTAATGTTTTTGTTCACTTTTGCTTGGGTGATCGATATTTGGCGATTGTTTTATTGTAGTGCATTTGACAATTCTTGAATTGAATCCCTTGCAAAATGGCTTATACATTTTTCAAATATTATCCATTCATTTTGGTGATGGACCAACCTTCCTTGGATGACTTTACCATATGTCCACCAACTTCTTGCAAAACCTCACAATTCTTGTTTGTGTAAGGTCTAGCCAAACTATATTCAACTATTTTCTCAATAAATGTATCATTATGAAGATCACCTCCCATGTGATCTTTACCCTCCTGCCCTTTCACCGAATTTTGTCATCATCAACTTCCTTGAAACCAAAAAGGAAGTCCCCATGCAACTTTACCCAAATTAGCCTCCAATGTATCCTTCACAAGCCTACCATACCCACTATAATTTCCTACCCAATATCATCTTCCTTAAACCATTTTTTTACCTTCCACATGGGCATCATTTTGGGGGCTTGACAAGAGTTATTCATGGGCTTGATAACTTTGATAATTATAACATTTCTCAATTTCCTACATTTGTCAAATTTCTTCCCAACTACCTTCCTATTTGATGTCTTCCCTTCTCATTTATTTTTCTTTGCAATTATTCCTATTTTTTTTTATCTTCCTTTTCTTTTCTTTTTTCTCATCATGATGGGTTCCATGATAAAACCAAAAGCACTATCCTCTTTTGAATACCTAACTCATACCTTCCATTTAGGTACAGGCATAACCCGCCTTCTAGGTTGTTTAACACCCTAACTAGAGCTTGGGTAAGATCTACCTTGTTTGTTTTAACCCCACCATCCTTAAGAATATTTCCCTCCTTTGGTTTCACATTGGAGTTCTCCAATGTGTCACCTACTATTTTGGGGTTTGACTTTTTTTCTTCAAAGGGTGGTGAAGAGTGGTTTCTTTCCTACAATGGGAAGGTACCCTACCTATTTTTCCTTTCAATTTGCTCCATTTTGATTCCCTTCGTCCTCCCCATTAAACTTCCCCAAAATTTTATTTTTCTCCTCTTCATCTTAAGAAGTGCCAAAATATTCATTCAAGTTTACCATCCTTTCCTTCTTCCCCCTTTGAATTTGATTATGAATCCTTTGGTATTATCATCAAATAGACGATAAGGTTCACTTTGTTGGCATTAACCAACATAAGATTGGGCTCAAAATGGTCAATGTTGACCAACAACACCATGTTGTTAAGAAGGCAATAATGTACATGGTGAGGGTTAAACCACCATTGTTTGAACTTCCTTAGATGTTCTATTTAATTTTTAGGAAACCATCAAACATAATTTTCAAGCTTGAAAGATTTTGGATAGAAATGGTTTTGTAGCCACAAAACCTTATTCCATTGTTGTATTATATTGATGTCAATTGTTTCCCATGTAGTTTCAATCAATTCCTTCAATTTCAAAATGTGATTATTTAACACCTTCACAAAATCATCGACAATATTACCATCTGATGTGATAATATGGATGAAATATTTTATGGGCATAAGTGGATGAAAGCCATAAACCAACTAAAAAATGTGTGTGTCCTATGTTGATCTTGTAAGCTATTGAATAAACATATAACACAAAGTTGTGATGTTCATCCTAATTGTTTTGTTTCTCATTGATTAATTTGGTGAGCATGAACCTAATTACCTTGTCAATGGATTCAACTTTCACATTACCTTAAATGTAATATGTGGTAGAAATTATATGGCAAATAAAAAATGGTCCACCAAGTAAGTAATGGTTTCATTGATAAAAATGTATTACTTAGTCTATGACTAATGTGAGAAAACGCCCAAACTTGGTCAAAATTCATTTGCACAAAAAATTGGTGGTAACTACCACTGTGTTGGTTTGAAAGGCTTTAGCCTCCACCCATTTGGTAGCATAATTGTTGCCACCAATATATATTTCTTGCCAATATATTGGTTTATGGATTTAATAAGACCAATAAAATTTAGCCCCCATTTTGTAATTGGGTTTGATGGTAGTGTGGCAACAAACTTAACCATGCTAGTGTTAGTTTATTTTATCTTATTTTAACATTCGTCACAAAAATTGGGCTTTGCATTGCTACGCACTACTAATGATGTTGAAATGACCAAAAATAAAAGGTTTATACATCATGAAAAATTGTTTCTACCAAAACCACATTACCTTACAACTAAAATTCAAAAAACAACTCATATACAATTGTTATGCAACTATCCTTTGTGTATTACAACTATTTTGCAACTATCCCTTTAGAAATATGGTGAATCAATAAATAAATTGTCACATCAAAAAATTAAGTAATTGTATTATAGTTATAAGTGAGTTGAAAATGGGTCTTTTATACAATAATTTGTACACATCGTACATACATATGCAGTCAACCGTGTTTGATTTTTTAAAGAATTGCATTGTAGTTGCATGTGACAACTACTTTAAAACTATTATAAACGTGTCATTAAAGCAATAATTATGTTGCAATTAGTGTACAATGTACATACATGAGAGTATGCCACATGTCCACATTTCCACCACCCATTATCGGATACATTTACGACTAGTTTTCGTTTATGATTCCCATTGATATGATTAGTATGGCCACTAGTGCACCACTATTAAAATATTATTGTTCAACTATGTTATGATTATAAACTAACTACTTATAATTTAATAAAGATACATATTCATCAGTTATATATATATAGATCATATGTATTTCATTTTGAATGATTTAAAATGTTATGGAAATGCTACCTCAAGTTATAGAAATCATCTTTGAAATGCAAAGGAAAATGAGTAATGAAAAAATAACAAGATGATAAATAAACTTTCCAACTTACAAAACATGTTTTTTTTTTGGAACCCCTCCTACTTTCAAACCTCATAAATTTATTATTTATTATTCATTTTAAGTGATTCAAAATGCTATAGGAACGCCACCTAAAGTTCTACAAATTATTTTTGAACTTTAACAACAACAAAACAACATACAAGGAATTTTGTGGGTGTTTGGGAGTAAGCGCTTGTAGCATTTCATGGTTTTTTTTTGGAGTTTTTGACCCCTCTATTTTGAGGGGCCATAACTTTCTCAATTCTATTCCATTTTTTAAAAAAATTAATGCATTAGATGTGTTAATAGGAGGTCAAGTTTTGTCTAGACACCAAAAATAATGGAACCTTTCCCTTGGATCTGGCTTGCTTTGAGTGTTTAACTGTTATAGTTATAACTCAATTACAAATAATGAACAACTAAAAGATTTAACCCATATGATTTGTCTTTGAATCCCATGTTACAAACTATATAAAGAAGGCTTGTTCTCTTATGTTTTCACACTAAAATACAAATGCCATTTTAGGACAAGTTGAAAAAAAAAAACTTAAAGGCAAAACATAAAATAAAAAATAAATTTTCATGGCTATTATTTAGCGCACTTAGTCTTGTGCTTTCCTACCTACTTACTTACCTACCTATGGTTATGTATGAACTACCTAGGTAAGTAAGTAGGTAGGTAAGTGGGTCCTAAATAAATACGTAAGTATGTAGGTTTTAAGACCTACCAACCTACCTAATTATGGTTATGTATGACCTACCTAGCTACTAAAAAACATTTTTATAAAAATTTATTTTTTACAGAATACAATTAATATGCCATGTGGCAATTTTTTATTATGCCACATTTCATAATCTCGGACCATCATTAACAATCATAAATGGACAATGGAGATCAATATTTTGAATTTTTTATTTCAAAAAATCTTCATAATGCCACTTGTCATATTTTAATAGATGGATGACAATTATTGATGTCAACATAACATCGTGGGTTGTAATTATAATGGAGTTGAATAGTAGTTGAAAATTAGTTGTTTTGATTGAATTGCAATTGAGTTGCATTGTATATATGGTGAGTTGCAAGGCCAATTGCAAAACAACATTATTTTCTCAAAGTGATATTTGAAAACATTGTTATTTTCAAATATATATAAGACTCAAATTATACAAAATACCACCCAATTATTGTCCAAGGGGAGATCTAATCAAGCACCCTAGTTTTAATTCAATGAAATCTTAGAAACAACTAGGGTGGATAAACATTAAATCAACTAAGTAAGTGGGGATTAAACTACACGTTTACATGTGTATGAAATTGGAATGACACAAAAATTCAAAAAAGAAGCAAAAAATAAATAAAGATATTGAATTATAATGGCTTCGGCATACTAAATGCAAAAAACATGATTATGTACTCACCTTTTGCATTGACATGTTTGCTCCTTTGTTAATCTTTTGAAATAACCTTAACATATCCAAATGAAATAACACATATCCACATTTGTGTGAAATTACATGTTTACATGTGTATGAAATTGGAAAGACACAAAGATTGCAAAAACAAATTGAAAGGACATAAAAATTCCAAAAGACATTGAAAACAATAATTTAAATGTTTTTTTTTAATATCTTGAGATCCTTCAGGACATTTTGGAACATTACAACTTGTAAAACGTTTTTTTTAATAATATTCTAGTTAAAAATTGGCCTTTAATAAAATTGCAATTTGGAATTGTTTTTTTTTATGACCTATGATTATAGTCCATCCCACCTAAACTAGCTTTGATGAAATTGTCTTTGGTACATTTGTGAAAAGTGGGTCGCTAATATCATATACACATCCAAAATTTTCATAATGATGATGTTTATAGGAGGATGACCACCACCCACTCCTTTGTGTATTTTAGTGAAGATAGTAGTTACCTCCTTTGAATATAAACATAAACAAAATACCATGTAATACATGTAATGTCCAAGATAATACATATGATCGTCCATCATGGTAAATCACAAGGCCTTCAAAGTAATACTTTTTCGATAATTAGGAGGGTAGTTTTCAAGGAAGGTACCAATGAAAAGGTAATTTTTGGCCTCACATAACCAATTGGGCTACATAGCAAAAAGAGGGGCATTTACCATTTGATCTAGAACACCTTGGGGTTTTTATGAATGTGATAGTTGAAAAGTGCATATGCCACCAAAATGTGTTTTTGGGGGCCTGTATGTGACAATATATTTCTATTTAGTTTTTACCTTTTCAATGGTGGGTGTTTCATTAATTTCCATTATGTTTGGTTCATGTATAAACTAGAAATATGGTTTGTCTATCATCTAATCAAGCAAGGTATCATCCTTCCAGATGAGGCAAACAAAACTTTCTTTTCCTCATTTACGATGCCTTCCACAAAATTGTGGCTAACAATTGCTTATGGTTTTTTAACATTGCCATTTAAATATTTGGAAATTGAAATAGTTTTGACCATACCATTAATTGTGACCATGTTGATAGCCCAATCATGAATTACATTGGTGTTTTTGAACCAAGGATGACCAAGTAACATGGAATACATTGGATCTACCACCTTGTTATTCATGATAGTAAACATAACAATGTATGGGATACCATGGATGTGGATCCATATATTAAGTACAATTCCCAAAGGTTTAATTTATGAGAAATCAACCATCCCCAAGTTGAATGGGGTAGGATGATGTGGAGGTAATCCCAAATTCTACTTCAATTTGTCCATGATAGCATTAACTCCATCATTTACCACATTCTTGTTCACATGTATTTCAATTGTTATCATATATTGATTTATTATAATTACAATAACAACGGCGACAAGTTTGGAGTAATTGCATTCCTCCTAAAATGGTGATTGAAGTTATAGATTGAGGAAAATGTTCAAATTCAGGGTTAACTACAATGATTATCCAATGGTGACAATAATTTTGCTATTCAAGATTTGTTTTCCCAATTCCTCCTTCACCTTAGATGTCACATTTGAAAGAATAATTTCTAGATGGTCCACAACAGACAATAAGCTTACCCACTCTATAGGCCATGATGGTTTAAAGGTGGTAAGTAACCATGTTGATTCTTTTACCTTTTGTAATTCTTTGACAATATCCACCATCATTTGTGTGAAGTTTTTTTTGTCTTGCCATTCATGTGAACCTTTTCCCTTTGAAGGTTCATGTTCCTTGACAACTACCTCTTCAAGAGCCTCATTCCTCGTGGTGATTGCCATCACTAGGTTGATGATAAGATCTTTAGCCTTTTATTCTTTCGAATTATTATTATTTTATTCTGGTCATACATGTGTTTTCTTTTACAACATTTTTTGAATCTCCCCCTTCTAGGAACAATTAACTACCAAATGACCTTGATGGTTACATGTATAATAAATAAAAAGAACTATTGTTGGTAGTTCTTCCATGGGTTTTGTGAGGTGACTTTTCGTCCCTCCATTCCCGGTCCTACAAGGTGATTATCTTGAAGCACAATTACTACTAGTGAAGGAAAGAACGCAAGTATAGTTCTAATTACTAGATTGCGTTTGTAGTTGAAATTTATTAGCCCACCTTCTATGCAACGTTTATGATTAGAATTGATGGATACATTTTATTTTTTTCCAAGCTCACACACTACACATCTTAGGGCTTCATGTCAAATTGTCATTCATTTAAATCAATGTTTAAAGATTCAACACCACGTCTAACATGGCTGCAGACCCCTAGCCACTTAAAACGTTGTTTCTCCCACATACGTTGTCCAAATCCATCTTGCTATAGCTCTCTAGAAAGCTAACAACAAGGCGCATCTACTTACTAAATTTTAAGCTATGCACCTAAAACAGCAAGAAGTTACACTACCAAACCCGAGAGGGTTTTGTGAAGATAGTCGTTTCTACTCGATTGCAGACCCCTAGTCACTTAAAACGTTGTTTCTCCCACATACGTTGTCCAACTCCATCTTGCTATAGCTCTCTGGAAAGCTAACAATAAGGCGCATCTACTCACCAAATCGTAACCTTTGCAGCAAAAACAACAAGGAGTTACACTACCAAACCCGAAAGGGTTTTGTGAAGTTTCTCTAAGTTCTAACCTTCCAACCTATCACTATTCACCTCCATTCCTTGAAAACTCTTACAAGATCCTCATTCTATTCTCCTTCCTTTCTCCAACTCCAAAGCTGATCCTTCTTCCCCTCCTTAAGAAATTTGTAGAAACAAACACTCTCAAGATTGAATTAAAATTTGTTTCCGGGGGGAAAAGAAGAACCCCCTCCCAAGATCCAAGTCCGTCTTTTAAAGAGAGGGTGAAGCTTCTTTGTTTGGTGGCCAATGGAAGGAGAAGGAAAAGGTTCTTGGCTTGGTGGTCAATGGAAGGAGAAGGAGAAGGTTTTTGGCTTGGTGCTCAATGGAAGGAGAAGGAGAAGGTTCTTTTCTACCTCTTCCCATTTTTCCCTCAAGCAACTTACTTCAACTTCCATTTTTTTATCCTTGACATTAAGGTTTTACTTTGCCCTGGTCCTAGGCCATTATTTACGCCTTCCCTTTGTTTTCCTTGGCCTATAAATTATGACCGCATATCTTGATGCCATAATTTCCCCCACCTTCATTGTCGATTTGATTTTATCGAAGATTTTTTTTTTCTTTCTTCCTTGTAATCATGGCATCGCGCACAATCACGTCTTATGAACCGCAAGCCGCACAAGCGAATGAAGAATTGCCTCCGGAGTCGTCTCTAGATCTTACTCTAATACAACATCCTCGTGATGAAGAACCCAAACCTCGAGAGGTGCGTGCTTGTCTTGAAGTCGAACCCCCTCGAGCCTGGTACTACCGTATTTTTCCGAATTCTCGCACCCTGGTGATCTTGCTGCAAATCGACCCCGCTGTTGGCGACAAACCCGAAATCGTTTGCGAAGGTTGTTAAGAAACTGAAGATAGTTCTATCTTCGCATGGTCTTCAGTTCCTGCCGTTGGTCACTATCATTGGTTGTGCGGCCCAATTCGTTGACTGCCTCCCAATAGCAAGGCGGACTACCTAGTTCGCACCATCCGACGCATCCTAGATTTCCTGCAGTTTGTTGTGAACTATCACTATGGCATAACTCAGGATTTCACATGTACTCGCAGCTCCTTGCTGAGCTTATCCCTATCATAAATAAATGTTTCAATTATCATCAGATTCCTATCGCCATTGGCACCCCATCATACTATCTATTTGATCGTTGAATTACCTTTAATTGACCTTATGTCCAATGGCCTGAAGATTGTCCTATCACTATTAAACCATTCATTAACAACCCTTCAACTCTTCAAGAATTTCTAACATCCTTGCTACTCCTAAATACCATAACAAGACTAATGTTGTGCTGAACACCGCAAACTTGGCACTTGCTTTTACCCCTAATCTTCTAGAAATTTGTCACCCCTATTTACGCAACAAAGTTTCTAAAACTGTGGTTATTAGCCTTTGTTGAAGAAAAGAACCAATCCACCTCCTTACCCACCAATAACGCATTCCAAAAAAGAAAACAAACCCCCTTCGCACCAAGCACATACATCATTCCTTATGAAGTCGCTAAAAGCCCTTATTAACCCTACCCCACTCAAATAACCCTGATGTAACTCTTAAAAATTGAGACTACTGCACAAGGTTGTGTTGGTACGGCTCACAAGTTTCCCCTCTTCCTCCATGTACCTTGCTTTGGTTGTTGGGAAAAAAATTCATTCATTGTTGTTTTCAAATTTTCCTTTAATTTTTATTTCATATTGTTGGGGTTTCAAAAAGAAAATTGTTCTTTAGGTGGTTGGACTTTTTACAATATTATCATTTTTTTTCCCTTTGTTTATTACCTCCAATTATGGGTTGCTTATTTGTCTTCTTTTTGTTTCCTTTCATAATTGGATATACATCCAATATGACCTTATTATAGTTTGCATCAAGTGGACTTTCTTGATAAATTATTACCAACTCCAAGTGTTGAATTAATGTATTTCATTTCATTCTAGCACTTACTTACATGTATTGTAATAATCAAACCTTGAAGAAAGTAGTTGAAAAACAATTGTTTGTATAGTGTTAGAAATAATTTACTAAATCATAATGTGTTCATAATATTCCTCAAAAGATTTGTTAACATTTTGTTTTATGGTCCACAAGTTCATGTAAACTTGTTCATCCATTTGAACTCTATGGTACCGTTTATAAAATGCTAGGTAGAATAATCAAAAGTGCATTTGGGATGGATGTTGATGAAATTGTCCCCCCATGCTAAAGTTGAATACTTCAATGTCCATTGAAAGTTTAAAAATTGGTCGATTCATTGCAAATTCCACTAACATTGATGGCTTTTCAAAACATCCAAACATATGCATATAGATTTAAATTTGTTGTGTCTTACGGTAATTCAAAAAAAAATTATAACTTTTGTTAAAATAAAAGGTATTGTCATTTTAAGTGGCTTTTTTAGATACCGTGGAAAATAAAGGTTTTACCCAAATGGTACTCCTACTCATCTTGATGTTTTGAGGGCTTGAAGCGGACCCTTCCTATCACCTCCCCATCGTTTAAATTAAATGAAAAATTAGATGATCCATTAAGTAGGTCTCCTCTTCTACCACCTATTAATGAAGAGTTACTATGATGTTTTTATCATGGTATTCTACGATTGGCTACATACAATGACTATTCGTCTAGTATCTCCAAATTGCCTTCCAACCTTTTGATTGATTTTTTCTTTAACCATGGTCACTATCTCCTTGTTGCCTTGTGATGATATCACCATGGGTTGGGATGGGCGTGTAATTCCTACCCTAGGCACTTGGATCCCTACAAGCCTTGGGTAAATAGGTGGTCCCATCCCATACATAGGATATACCTAAACTAGGTATCCATGCATTGAAGTCACTGGCCCCCAAAACATTGGGAAGGTTGGGGAAATTATTTTTTAAAGTTAATTCCTTGGTTTAAGGGTTTTTTTGTTACCCTCCATGCTTACCAGGTCTATTGTCTTATTGCCTTTCTAAGCTTTAGGGGGGCTTATTTCCATGTCCTCCCTTTGAATAAGTTTCCACGAAGGTGTTGAATAAACACCCTTCTATTATCTAAAATTGAAAGGTGATAATGATAGCCTACCTCTCAGTACCCTATTTCACCACACAACTTTGACATAAATGGTAGATCTTGAGTTTCATATTGTCTTATAATATTAAAATAGAAAATTTGTGTAAATTTTTATCTTTAACCCATAAATCTCCCATGTTTTCTACTAGATGGGAAGGTGTAAAAGTACCTTAGGTGTTTTTATGAAGGTAGACAAGGAAGGTAGATTTGCCACTTCAATGTATTTCACCCTAGATAGTCATTTCAAATTTTCAATCTTTTAAAATATTTTTTTCACTCATATTTTGAATTGAGATTTATTGCCTCCATTTCGAAAGTAGTTGCTAATGGGACTCCCACAATAATAACTATCATGGACACTTGAATAAAATGTAATTGCCGCATTAGGCTTTCCTTTAGGAAAACTCGTGATTATCTTCTTAAATATCTATTGTCTCCCTCAATCAAATTCCCCATCCTAAAAATTTGGATGTTTTGAGGTTTTGTGCCAATTATCATTTATGCCAATTGTCTTTGATAATAGCCCAACAACAAGTCCTCCCCAAGAAAAACACCGAATGTTTTCCTACAACTTTATTTTTCATTTTTTACCTGACTAAGGAGACACACATTTCATTCTCCTGCTCATTTAAGCCTCCCACCTAAAATCCATATTCCTTCCATTTGGAATGGTACCAATAGGAAATATTTACCTCCCAATTTTCCATGGCTCCTTCCATGTTCCATGTAAACCCCTAGTTTCAACAATTCAGTACCTTCCACAACGTCATTTTCTTAGGGACATAAACCATTACAACTAGTAGTATAATTTTTTTTGTTGTTGTCTACCATTTGCAAAATTATTAGTTCTCAAATTGCATTGAATAATATATAAAAACAAATATGTCATTTCACCCCAAACAACACAAAATATTCCCAACGAAAGTTTTTGGAATAAGGTTTGTGACATGTTTGCCAAATATATATATGTGAATTCGACAATTTCAAATCCACGTTAAGGGGAAGGTCACCAAGTATGAAAACAATTAGTTCTCCATCTCAATGTTGACTTCTATCAATTGCTCTCTCTATTACAAACAAGTATTTTTAAGCTCCAACATAGTCTTTTACCATTGTACACTAATGGCCTCCATTTTACCATAATCTTTTGTGAACTGGTCCAAGTCAATCTATAGGGTCTTAAGGTCATTACATGTTTTGAAATGGGCTTGGGTTAGCTCATTATACTTAGATTATAAGGTTTTAGCTTTCTTTATAATTCTTTTAATTTCAACACTTTTAGCAACCAAATGTTTGTTTTCTGCCTATTGTTTGAGGAGTTGGGTTTTTACAACATCTAAGTCCTTATCTTTGTTTTGCAAGACTTGCTTGTGACTAACTAATTATAGACAACAAGCTTGTAACTAGTTATTTGTATCCTCTAATAGGTTCTCAGCATGTTGTACTTGAATCTCATATATATCAATTAGACAATTTACTATTTAAAGCCATGTATGAACAATTAAGGATGCTTGTTCAAAGAAAATAGTAACCTATTTTAAGCTCTCATGTTGGGCATAAGTTGTTGATGTCGCAAGAAAAATATAAAGAGGTTTAATTTGTGTTAATTTAATAGGGTTAGGTTGAACGAACTTACTAATTCTACACCTATTAACAATGGGTTAATAGCTCGTACTATAGGAACAAAAGTTTCATGAACATATGAAGGTTCATGATTAGATATTTGTTCAAAATTAGGTTCACTTTGTTCCTCCATGAACTGGTTGCTCTCTGTTTCGATTTAGTTTGTCTTTTTGTTATGTGGTGATATCAACTTCCACGTCTTCATCACTTCCCTCCATCACCATAATTCATTGAAAGGTACGAGGTTTTTTCTTTAGTGGTGAACTATTTGGTTATAGACTCAAGTAGTCCCTAGGTGTAGATGGTTTGGTTCATGCCTTCACCCGTTGTGATTGTTGAACTAATTGTGGCGATATGTTTCTTGAGCGCATTGATTATTGTTCATTTATAAATTATTCCTTCATCATAATTTTAGGAAAAGCTTTTTTGGATTCCTCCACATTAGTCTTCTTTCCTTTCTCCCTTATATTAATGCTGGTTTTAGAAAATCAAGGGGTGTATCCTCCTCTTATAGAGGAAATCAATGATATATAAAAACATCTATAATAGGTCTAGATTAATAAGTTGTTGCCTTTCAATTAGGTGTTGCTAATCCTACTTCTATTTATTTTACATGTTCAATTCATCGAGTCAATTCTATGGACATTTGTGTCAACATAATGGAACACCAATTAATTTTCTTCCCCTTGTTTGTTAGCTTCAAATTGATGGCAATGTGGTTGTTGAAATATGCTAACCTTTCACATGAATAGATGATTTGTAGGATTTTGTAAACTTGGCATGATATTTTTCCTTCGTTTGGATAATGTTCCATTGCTCCTTATTGATAAATGCATTTGGTCCAATGATATTTTTCAAGGCCACTTGAGCTTCTTGGACCAGTGCATTGGTTGTATCCACTCCTCCTTCAACATTGACACCAATTTTTTTTGCAAATTAATGTTTGATCAATGGTAATTCTCTCACCATTGACAATTGCTCAAATTTGTCCATCCTATGTGGAGTCCCAGGTTTACAAAAATCCTTCCAATAGGACTGATCATGGAACTATCCAGTGAACAACATTCAAACCTCTTAAATTGGTTTAATTTTCCCATTGCCTCTTTTTGCATCCCATCTAAATCCACTAAAGCCTCTTCTATATCTTTTTTGCTTCAATAAGTGCCCACTTTCGAGTAAACTTGGTAGGTGAACTGCCCTCCTGAACCTGTTATTTTCTTTGATGCCTCATCATGTATTTGGAGCAAAATTTGGTAGGTATTATAACATGTATGTTGGGAGACCTAAATTCTATTTTGAAAAACCCTCCTACAATTGGTTCTAATGAAAATACTATTGGTCGTTTGGTTTCAACATGTTGCTAAACCCTTTCTATTTTCTCTATGGCTTTGTCCTCAACTTATTCTTCTTTAGAATCATTAATAACAATGAATGCAAGTGTATTTGGTGTAATGTGCTTTCAAAGGTCCTTCAAAGTTCCTTCAAGTCCCTCTCCTACAATAGTAGAACGCCTCAATGCTTCCTCTACATCTTTGCTTTCTCCATGAAATGTAGGAGGTGATCTTGATGCAAGCGGTTCAATATAGATTGTTCTGGTTGCTCTAAGAACTTCCTTTCTAACTTTTTGCAATTTTTTTTCCTTTGTTTTTTTCTTTTCCCTTTTTTTTTTCAATTCTACCTCCCTCTTGTTAACTCTCTCTCTCTTAATTGTTCTAAGGCACTCATTGCCTCATTTTGATACAATAAAGAAAATAAGGAAAGCCAAAGTGAAAAAATGAAAAGACATTCCGAAGGACATGTTGGTTATTTGCATTGTTGTTGAAAAATGAAAATTGGTGGGTTTGGAGAATAACACAACTTTTAGGGCATACTATCCCTAAGAAGTTGAAACATGTAATTAGGTTTACTAATACATCATTATTTTGTGCATAATTAAGGGAAACAAATTGGTTTTGAATTGGTTACCTTGTCAATGTGTTATTATCACCTTGTTGAACCAATTTTAATTTAGTGAAATTATTGTCGAATTTGCTTTTAATTAAGTGGTATGTTGTCAAACCAATTTTGGTTTACATTGGTTCCTTGACAGACAAGTTACCGAGATGAATAGTATCAATTGTTCTTCTTTAGACAAGTTGTCACAATAGGTTTCCTCAACTTGCTACTAATTAGATAGGTTATCAAAATACTTCACCTCTACTGGTTCGTCTAATAAAAAAATCACTAGGCTTCACTAGAACATGTTAAAGTGTTTTATCCTTTATAAACGTATAGGGTGTCAACTTGTTAGTGTTAACCAACATTGGGTGAAGATTTTTTCAATAATAATTAATAATATCATATTATTAAATATACATTATTGAATCTTGTATGGTCCACACCATCATTTCTAAAACTTAAGGGTACATACCTTGACAACCCCTAGAAACCATAAAACATAATCCCCAAACTGATATTTTGTTTCAATGTATCGATTTTGAAACCATAATGTCCAATTCCATTGGTTAGAAGTTATAATGTCTTGGGTTACTAATTGGTTCTTGCAACTTCTCTAGCTTTAATAAGCGACTAGTTATAACTCTAACATGGTTTGGATCATATGTTTGTCTTGGCTTGAATGGTAGCAAGTACTTTGTAGGTAGTAGTGGGTATAATCCATAAAGAAGTTGAAATGGAGTGTGATTGGTTCCAACCTTGAAAGTAGTTATATAAGAAAATAGAAATGTGGACAAATGTTCATCCCAATCATTTCAGTTCTCATTCACCAATTTCATGAGTAATGTACTAAAAACTTTGTTAATAAATTCAACTTGTCCATTCCCTTGTGAATAATAGATAGTAGAGTTGGTGTGTCTCAGGATGAGATGATTAGTTAAATAACAAATAACATCATTAATGAATGGGTACTTTGATTTGTTACAATAGTAAGTGGACAACCAAACCGGATAAGAATATGGTCATATAAGAATTTTGCAATAACAATTAGTGCACAGAGCTCTAGCATCCACCCACTTAATAACATAATTAGTGATAATTAAAATATACCGATTGCCAAAATAACAACTTGCCATATTATTAGGTTTGACAAAATCCAATCCCCATTTCTAGAAAGGTTCTTAAGGCATAGTAGTAATTCATTTTGCAATATTTTGTGTTAATAAGTTACCTATTCGTTAGCACAAATCACAAGTCCAACATGATTCATGAATGTCCATATTCATGGTTGGCCACCAATAATTGACGTCAAGAATTTTTTTCACAATGATCTTTAAAGAAAAATGTTTTCCACCAAGTCCACTATGTAGTTCCTATAATAAAGTTAGCACCTATTCAAGTTGCAAAACACAAAAAAACGTATTGTCTTGCCCAAATTTGTAAAGTATCCCGTTTTGAAACACAAATGGTTGAACTCTTTGGGCTAAATATTCTTGTTGTGAAGTTGTAAATCTTCCTAGCATATCCCTTCTGTCAGATAATTATAAACATTCTATAACCACTTTGGTTGTAAGGTGAACATTAGTGGTTTGATTAGGTACAACAATCGATTTTGCTTGATCGGGTAATCTATTCAATGCATTTGCCATCAAATGGGATCTACCAAGCTTATTATCAATTTTGAAGTCATACTAAATAACAATAATCACATAACTATTATGCCAGAGACTTGTGGCTTATTAACTAGGTACACTAAGGCCATATGATCAACACAACACACAAACCAATTACCCACTAAATAATGTCTGAATTTGTGTAAGGCATCAACCATAGCTAATGCTTCTCTCTTAATAATAATATAGTTTTTAAAAGCTAAATTTAACAATTTGGAAGCATACATAACCAATTGGTCAAACTTACCAGTCAAGTTCTATGCTAGCATGGCTCCTACTGCTAATTGAAATGCATCCGTATGAATGTGAAACTCAAGCTCCTAGTTTGGACTAATAAAAATAGGGGCTTGTATGTACTAGTCTTTAATATTATCCCAAACATTTTGGCATTCTTTAATCTACTCAAAGACTTCATACTTTTTGAACAACTTAGTGATAGGTGACATGATTAAAGTAAATTTTTTGGTGAAACACCAATAAAATTGGGCCATCCCATTAAAAACTTGAATATCCTATGGGGTAGTAGGTACTAACATGTTTAATGAGGCTTCAACCTTTTTAGGATCCATGACCTTGCCTTCTTTGGACACTATGAATCCTAAAATGGTTCTTAAAAACACCATGAATGCACACTTGTTGGGGTTCAAATTAATATCGAACTCTCTACATTTAAGAAAACATTTTTTTAGTTTCTCAAGGTGGGTTGATAGGTCATTGAAAACCGTAAAATTGTTAAGAAATATCTTCATAATACATCAATGTATTCATGAAAAGTTTTAGTATTGCCCCCTAATAAGTTGGCGGTCCATTTTTGATGCCAAATGGCATCACAACCCACACAAAAGCCCCCAATCTATTATAAAGGTAGTTTTGTGCTAGTCCTCTAGTGCAATTGATATTTAATGATATCCTAAAAACTTGTCTAAAAAGGTATAAACTTCATGTCCAGTAACTATGTTGATAACCTCATCCATAAAAAACAACAAGTATGGATCCTTCTTTGTTACTACATTGAGTTTTCTAAAATCAACACGGATCTTCAACTTCCCATTCTTCTTAGGAACAATCGCCATTGGAGATAACCAAGTTGCTTCCTCAACCAATTTGATAAAACCAACAACATGTAACTTGTCTATATCATGTTTGACAATGGCAACATAATTGGGATTCAACTAATACCTTGCTTAATGAACAAATGGTACTGTGGTGTCTAGTTGAATTTGATGTCGTGCAAATTGTGGTGGTATACCTTTCAAGTTTCTATATGTCTAAGAAAATACATCTTTGAACTCCTTTAGAAGTTCAATCAATTGATCTATGACAACCAGTTCAAGTGTAAAGTTCACTTTCATTTATTACACATTCTCCTTGGTACCTATAATGATTTAAGTCAATTGTTTATCCTTAGTAATAGTCCAACATGCCATGGTTAAATTTTATATTTGTTCCCACGCGGGTATCTCATCAACAATTGTTTTTCTAACCTCTAGGTGGAAGAAAGTTGAAGGTAAATGTTGTTTAATAAAATCAGGTGGTATAACTAATTTCACAACTAATACATCTATTGGTACAACGTGTTGTTTTAAGATTAGTTCTGCCATGATAATATCTAGTATGTAGACCGGTTCAGGAACATGTTTAGTATGAGTAGGTATTGTTATAGTTCCTATTGAAAATACGTATTGCTATAATTCCTATTGAAAGCATCTCTAATTATGTGGTAAATATCACATCCTCTTCATCATCAAATATTCCAGAATGGAAATCATAACAAACTAAGACTTCTAGTCTTTTGGTTTGAATACCAAGTTTATTGGTAATAAGTATGGTTATTATTATACCAATTCCTTGTATGGTTACAATATTGGTCCCCCAATTGTGGGATATTTTTGCATTTTTGAACCATCGATGTCCAAGTAACATTGAGTAACTAGAATCCATTACATTACTATTGATAATAATAAATGTAATTATATAGGGTATTATGTGAACAAATGTTTTCAGATCCCTAATAAGACTAAGTGGCTTGGCTATGGTTTGATATACCATGTGCAAATTATAAAACATTGGAATAGGTTTTGAAAGACCTAATTGTATTATTAATGATGATGTTAATTCCAAATCCTCCATCAATTAACATGTCATCAATAAAATTCTTACCAACTTGGACTTGAATCACAACCATTTGATGATCAATATCTACTATTGCACAGGCAAGCTCAGGTTGAATACGTTTAAGTTGGACTGATTGAAAAGGCTTAACCAGTTTGAAAATGTATTGTTTGATGTTTAACACAATCTTTAGAAGTTGTCCAAATTTAACCACAAATTTAGTCTCCAAAACTTAAATATTGATGTCTCTCAAAATCTCCTCCAAAGTCTTCTCTAGTGTCATGGTTTGTGATGTCAATTGAACATGTTGCTTATTTGTAACCAATTGACTTAGTTTGAATGAAATGGTCTGTTTTAATCAATAAATGCTTACATGTTGAATCATTTCCCTATAATTCCTTGATAGTATGAACAAAAAAAACATGCAATTGTTCCTATGCTCACTAGTTAGTTGTTGCTTTTACTTTCACCGATTCTCATTCTCTAAAAACCTCTTATTCTAATGCTTGGCTGCATGTCGTGACAATTGCAACTACATTGATTGGGACATTATTAGGTTTAAGAATTTTTTTTTATATAGTAAGAATAATGTTTGGTTTAATTTGGAACATATTTTGAACTTTTGCCTTTCTAGAACAATTAAGAGCATGATGCTTAAAACTAAAACATATAATACAAGGATATTTTGATGGCACTTTGGCTGGCTTAACAGGTTGTGTAATCACCTTAATTACCGGTTCAACAACTTTAGTGGGTACAATAGGAAATGCCACTTCTTCCTTCTTTCCGTTATGGCATGTTTCTTTTGCATTACTTGTTTTACCATAGTTTGAACATGTTAATTGTTGCTTAGAAGTTGTATAGGTGACAATGGGCCATGTAACTCGTTTGGATTATGGTTGAATTATCAAAGTGTTATAATTTGTTATAACCAATCCACTTTCCTCATAAATTACTACAATTTCCTCATGTTTAATTAAAATATTTCTTGTCATACCTGCCGTTGCCAATTTAAGGTATGGTTGTAGACCTATTCTAAATGTGGTAATAAAGAAAACATTAATAGCTTTCATTTGTAGACAATTAGCCAAATTTAAGCAAATATTTGTAGTAAACTTTTACCAACTTGTTGTTGAAGATTCCTTAACTGCATATAGACTTTTTCATCATTATTCACAGTTCAAAAATGCTTGTAGAAATTTTGTTCCAACTCATCAAAGGTGCAACTAATATGATCTTGTACAAAGTTTTCACCTTATAAAGTAAAAGCAAATAGGTTAATGATGTTTGCCTTCATGGTCTTAACATTGGCTTTGATTATTTTCTTGAAAACTTTAATGTGAGCTTAAGATCAATGTCCTTCACATATGTGGGATATTGGAGCTTTTGGTATGGCAACATACTGGTTGGTTAGATAGAACCAAAACCAATTAGTACCACAATGGCATAAATATCGTTGGATTAAGTGTCTATCATCCATAAAATCCAACATGTGGATTTGATGGCAATCCATGTGGGTTTCGATTAGGTGATCCTCTTTTTGGTGATCCTCCATTAGGTGAACCTCCAAGTGGTTTTCCACCATGTAGTGGATATGAATTAACCCTTATGGGTTGCGATATAAGAACACCATTACCATATAATAGTAACCTAACAATAACATGTATTTTGATATGTAAAATAGTTGTTGTCACTTGTGGAACAAACACACGTCTTTTGACAGGAACCATTTGTTTTAATCCTGAAATGGGAATTACAACAAGATATTAGTTCACCAATTGTTCAATAAGTGGCATTTGTTTTGGTTGAGTGACACTGACTACATACCCCTTATTCCTTCCAGAAATCAATGGATCAAGTTCTTTGATTCCTGAATAGTACATTGAGTACATGTTAAGATCCATAGGTACAAAAGATGATATTATATACCACATTGGGTATGGTACTACTTTAGATTGCCCTGCTGTCAATGATGTAATAGATTGTGGTCAACCTACATGTTGATTAACATGTTGCAACCTTAGCCTTGGGTTTGCGACTAAGGCAAAGGCTTGCAAGGTTGTGAGCGAAGAGGGAAGCTTGGGAGTCACGCCACATGCTCCCAGGAGTGTAGGAAAATGTGAGGGATTGAACCTTCACACCTCCAACCCCCCCCCCCCCCCCCCCACCCCCCTCCAAAGTGTTGTGAGCCAAGGAACATGTCTCCAACTCCTTGCTCTTCCATTGTTTTCACCTCATATTCACATTTGAATCTATCAAGGAGCTTAGGAGCACGTCATAACTAGTATTGGATTGGAAACCAAATTCGGTTGTATCTGAATTTGTTGTACACGTACACTAACATGGGTCAGTAATGTGCTTAGTACCACAAGTTGTAAAAAAGTTTGAAAAAAATTCTCATCAAATTTTTCAATTTATCATCCACAAAAGGAAAATTCTTGAACTCATGTCCAACATGTTGACAATATGCACAAATTAATGCAGCTTCAACAGTAGGTTGGGTGGTTATAACCGGTACATTTCGTTGACCAATGTTCGTTCAATGGTTTTCATGATAGGTACATTTGGCCAAAAACATTGATGAAGTGGTTGTGTTTATTGAACAACAATATGGGCCACTATTGCTTCCACTGATTTTACATGTTGTTGAAAATTTGACTAGTGTGAAGGTCTTTGCTCCAAGTTGCATAGTTGTTCCAACTGGGTTAAAATTTGATTAAATTCCTGTTGAGGGAATTCACATACTTTGCAGCAAGAGCAAGCACAGCAATGTGATCACACACAGCGCAGCAGCATAGAAATGGAAGAGTACACAATCACTTCCAACCTTAGTAGATAGAGTCTCTAAGCTTATATACCCTGCTGCTGCTACCACACAATTGTGGCTAAGGTCCTACCAGCCTGGCTATGCTGTCCTCTAGCTCTACGGCTGAGTCTTGGGCACGTGGTTGAGTCCTCAAGCTGACTGGAGCTTTATGACTCTCAACACTCCCACGCAGGCAGCTTGACTCCTGCTCTCTTTGCACATCAGTCACATATGCCCAGACCTGCACAACATGCCTTGAACTTCACAGGTGACAAAGCCTTTGTCATGAAGTCAACAAGCATGTCCTCCGTCTTGCAGTACTGGAAGGTAACCTCCTTCCTTGTGACCCTGTCACGCACAAAGTGATGCATGACATCAATGTGCTTTGTCCTGGTTGAAGCAATGGGATGCTTCAACAGCTTGATGGCTCCTTGGTTGTCACAGTTGATCAGGACGCACTCCTTTGGATGCTCCAGATCAGCCATCAGCTTCCGAAGCCAAAGGGCTTCCTTTGTCGCAGCTGCTACTGCCATGTACTTCGCTTCTGACGTGGATGTTGCAGTGGTTGGCTGCAGCCTGTTGTTCCAGCTCACAACTCCTCCATTGAGCAGAAACACATATCCAGTCGTAGACCTCCTGCTGTCGAGGTCACCAGCAAAATCAGAGTCACATTAACCAACCAGACCTGTGTTCCCTTTTCTGCTTCATGTGCTCCCAAATTTAATTCCCACAGAAGCACTACCAGCAACGTAGCGTAGTACAGCTCTTGCAGTCTTCCAATGCTCCATACTTGGTGCAGGAATATACCGAGCAAGAACTCCCACGGCATGTGCAATGTCAAGACGTGTGCACACTACCAGATACATCATGCTGCCCACCAGTTCACCGTATGGATAATGCGTCTTGTCGAGGACTTCATCTTCCTTGGCCTTCACAAGGTTGATGCCGAGTGCCAGAGGTGTGGACTTGGTCTTCGCCTCAGAAAGACCAAACTTGACAACAAGCTTCTTGACCATCTACTCCTGACTGATCTTGATAACCTGAGCACGCCTGCTGCGCTCAATGACCATGCCAAGGAACCACTTGGCCTCCCTAAGATCACGAACAGAAAATGCCTGTTGCAATGCACTCTTCGTCTCCTCCAGGCAGTCCTTCTGCCTTGCAGCAATGATAATATCATCAACGTAAACAAGCAGCCACACCTGCTTCTCTCCATGAACAAACAACCCTGGATCTGCACTTGATGCAATGAAGCCCAGCGACTCCAGCTCCTTGGTGAGCCGAATGTGCCACATGTGAGGTGCCAGACGCAGTCCGTACAGCGCCTTGATCAGTTTGCAAGCAACTCCACGCTTCCCATCTTCATACCCAAGTGGTTGCTCAATATATATTTCTTCCTCCAGCTCGCCATAGAGGAAGGCAGTCTTCACATCCAGGTGATGCAGCTCCAGATCCTCAGCAGCAACCACAGCTAGCAGTGCACGGAATGTCACATGCTTACTTGCAGGCGCAAAGACCTTAGTGAAGTCAACTCCTTCCTGCTGCAAGAATCCCTTTGCTACTAGCCTCGCCTTGTAGCGTTCTATGTTGCCCTTGCCATCATGCTTCACCTTGAAGACCCACTTCACAGGAATAGGCTTCACACCTTCTGGCAGCTCCTCCAACAACCAGGTGTTGTTGGAATGCAGTTACGCAATTTCTTCATCCATGGCCCTGCGCCATTGATCTGCGTCTGGCGCCCTCAGCGCCTCTTCATAGCTGTCAGGTTCTTCCTTTTCATTCTGCACACTAGCAACGTGTGCCTTGTAGAAGTCTGGCTGCTGTCTTTCCCTCACCGGATATCTTGGGGCTGGCACCTGCTGCTGCTCCACTGCAACTGCCTTGTCCTTTGCCTCCTTGATGTCTGCATCATCCTCTATCTCCTCTAGCTGCAGCTTGGGAGCATCCTTCAGATCATCATCTTCATCCTTTGGAAAGTAGCCAACTTCACCTTGTGATGAACCCTCCTGGAACACCACCTCTCTGCTGACAGTGACCTTCAACGTGTCGTCAAGCATAATTCTGTAAGCCTTGGAGCCTGGTTCATAGCCAACAAAGATGCCCTTCTTGCTGACCGGCTCCAGCTTGTGCCTGAGCTGCTTTGGCACCAGTGCATATGCAATGCACCCAAACACACGCATCCCACTCACATCAGGTGCAGCTCCAGTGAAGAGCTCCCACGGCGTCTTCTGCTCTGAACTGATAGGAGACCTGTTGCGTATGTAGTTTGCAGTCAGTATAGCTTCACTCCACAAGCTGTCCTCCCTCTGACTGTCATTTAGCACGGCTCGAACACGCTCCATCAACGTCCTGTTCAGCCTTTCTGCAGCACCATTCTGCTGCGGAGTATATGGTGCTGTTGTCTCATGGCGTATGCCTTTGCTAGCGAAGAATTTCTTCAACTCAGCGTTTACATACTCACCACCTCGGTCGCTGCGTACCGCCTTGACCTTCTTGCCTGACTGCTTTTCAAGCAAGGCAACAACCTTCTGCACAACTTCTGCTACCTCAGACTTCAACGCCAAAGGATAAACAACAGAAAGTTTGCTGTAATCATCAAGAAATGTAGCAAAGTATCTCTTCCCTCTCTTCGCCACAACGCGCATAGGACTGCACACATCCATGTGCAACAGTTCACAAGGATGACTACTGCTAAAAGATGAAGCAACAAATGGCAAACGATGCTGCTTGGCCAACACACACGGCTCGCAGGTCACACCTGATGCAGTACGCAGCTCCTCTCGTTGCAACTGAATGCCTTTGACCATCTTCTCAGCCACCAGACGCTCCAGATTGCCATAGCTCAGATGACCAAACCTCCGGTTCCAGAGCTCTGCAGTCTCCTGCGTCTTTGCCAACATGACCTGCTGGCCATGCTCCTGGTCCACAACATAAAGCCCTCCATCCACAGAGATGCCCACCATGCAGACCTTCCCGTTCATATGCACTTCGCAGCGTCCACCCTTGAATAGGAACTCAGCTCCCACGCGCTCAGCAACCCTCACACTGAACAGACTCGCAGAAGCACCGAGAACGTGTAACACCTCTCTCAACAAGACCTCCTTTGTACTGCCACCAACCTTGCATTGAAGACGCACAGCGCCCTTCCCAACGCCCTCAAGCACCTGGCCATTGAAGCCCTCCACCTTCACCGGTGTATCCAGCTTCCTGTAGCCCTCCAGCATCTGCACCTCAGGGGTAAGATGCGTATCACTGCCTGAGTCAATCACCCATCCTTGGTGTTTGCTCCTGCTTGCAGCGAATGCAACAGCCTTCTCCTTGCTGCTGCCACTGGTGCTTGCTCCTCCTTGGTTTCTGCAGTACTTTGCAATGTGGCCCTCCTTGCCACACTTGTAGCAGGTCACCTTCCTGTACCCGCCCTCTCCTGTCTTGTTGTCATTGTCACCGTCCTTCTTGTGTTTCCCTTTGTAGCCTCCAGGCTTGCGTGACTTGTTGTAGAACGCAACAGACTCGCCCTGTTCGTCCTTCTTCACAACCCTCTGCTCCACAGTGAGCAGCTTCGGCAGCACATCATCAAGCGACAACTCAGCAGATGATGTCTCTAGCAGGGTAGTGACAACTTCAAAGTCACCTGGCAGTCCAGCCAATATAGCGAGCACGAACTCAATCTCTTCCATCTTGTGACCAACGTTCGCAAGGTCCGCCCACAGCTCCCTGGCCCGTGACACATACTTCGTGACAGGCTCTCTGGCGTCATTCTTCAACGCACTCAGCTGCTTCCTGAGGGTCAGCTTCCTCGCGTTGTTCTTGGCTTGAAACACTGAAGACAGCTTCTCCCACGCCTGTCTTCCATTCTCACACGCTGTTAGCATGGGAAAGTGATGCGGCTTGCAATTCAACACAATCAAAGAATGTGCCTCTAATGACTTGTCAAGCCAAACATTGCGTTCACTGGGTATCGGCAGAGCCACGCTGGGATCCACATATTTCCACATCTTCTTGTGAATCAGCAGCGCCTTCATCTCCACACACCAGGTACTGTAGTTGTCGACGTCCAAGTTCTGGATTTGCCCCTTCTCGTAGCTAGCAGACTCCATGTTTGCAACACTGCTCATCAGCAACAAGCAAACAAGACCTCAGTTACACCAAGCTACCAAACAGAAAATTCCCTGTCTACCCTTCATGCGTAGTGTGGGCCCATAACCTGTTGAGGGAATTCACATACTTCGCAGCAAGAGCAAGCACAACAACGTGATCACACACAGCACAGCAGCATAGAAATGGAAGAGTACACAATCACTTCCAACCTTAGCAGATAGAGTCTCTAAGCTTATATACCCTGCTGCTGCTACCACACAATTGTGGCGAAGGTCTTACCAGCCTGGCTATGCTGTCGTCTAGCTCTACGGCTGAGTCTTGGGCACATGGTTGAGTCCTCAAGCTGACTGGAGCTTTATGACTCTCAACAATTGCAATTTTAAATCGATTGTGGTTGGATTCAAAATAAAAATTGGTTTAGATGTATAATACCCAACAATCGGTGTTGATTGAGAAGGTGCAATTGCTCTAGGGATACAATAACTATGTGTTTCAAATTGCCGTCTATGTTTTGCAAAGGTTACCTCATTAGCATGTCGAACATGTTCAATATTTTGTTCACTCGGTTGTGCATTTGACCTCTATTGTTGGGAGGCTACTAAGGTGTCAAAAATTGACAAGTTGAAGGTATTAGTTGTTCCCTTTTTTCGTCGTGCTCTACAAGTATTTGATGAGAAGGTACTTATGTCGTAACAAGTTGTTGAGGCTCATTGCTAGGAGCTTGAATTGGTTGTACTCCCTCAACTTATGAATGTGTTTGCTCTTGTGGTTGAACAACCTCATGAACAAGTTGTTATGACGCTTTGGATTCCAATTGTTTTTTAAGGTCTCTTGTGACTATTCTTGACATCTTTTTTGAATCACTTATTTAGGTTTCCCTTTGGTCAACAAGTTGCTAATGAAAACATCAAAACTCAACATTATATCCAAAAAAAATCGTGATTACTTCTTGTAAAGAGAAACAAAAGTATAGACACAAGGAAATTCTTAGAAAACTCCTAAAACTTACTACAAATCCAAACCTAAAATTTTAAAACATAACAATTATTAAAAATAAAAAGCATAAGCATTTTTTTAAAAAGAAATTTTTTTACAATTTCATTCCATTTCATGGTCGTTAAATGTTTTGGGTGTTTTCTGCCTTATGTGGTTTATATTTTCTCTTTTAAGTTTATAACTATGGTTTACTAATTTGCATCAACAAGTTACTCCAGTTTTGAACAACAAAAATCATAAAAGTATTTTAGTTTTCTTACTTATGCATTAAGAAGTACAATATCAAGTTAGCATTTTCAAAACAAAAAGGAAACAATGTTCAAGAAAATCTTCAACAATCTTGATTTAAAAATCCAAAACTTCTCCAAAAATTACATAAAAAATGATGGAAAGGAATTTTTATCCTCTCTATGCTCAAATCCTCTTAGTTATACCAACTCATAGAGTTATTGTAACTTAAACAATCACTAGCCAATACAATTCAAAAGTTAAAACAAGTTACTAGTCACAAGTTCAAATTCTCTTATTATGTTAGCCAACTAGTTACTGCAACTATTTGGTTACTAGTTCTTGTAACAAACCGGTTATCCTTTGAACTTGTTAATTAGAAAATTAAATTATTATCAATCAAAATGCCATACTAGTTACTAGTTAAATAAACCAATTATTATATACATTAAAAAATTAGGTTAACATCAATGAAACCTTTAAATTCTTATTCTACTTAGTTCCCAAAAGTGATTTCAAGACCAAGTAGGTTCTAGGTACTCGGATTCAAAATTGTTAGTTCCTACTCAACAATCCAAGTATTCAATCAACACTTGTAAATATTCACTTTCTTGTTGGTTCTCAAGAAATGAAAAAGTCAAAGAATAGGATAGAAAACCATAGGTTCTTTTTTAGTTCTTTAAAGAAAAGCATTACTTTTTAAAGGTTTTTGAAATGATTGTAAGTAGTGATTCTTTGATCTTTGAAATTTTTCAAATAACCATAATCGACAGATCTTTGATGATGGAATATTTAAAGAACCAGAGCCAATGGTTTTTTTAAACTTAAAAAAACCACACAAAAATGGTAATAACTAAAACATTACAAGGGTTTTTAATTTTCAAATTTTTTGCTATTATATATTGATGGCTATAACTTATTAAAATTGGTGCTAAAAATAACCATCGATCAAAATGTGGCAATTAACTACAATTTAGCAAATATGTTTTTTAAATGATGTTTTTGTATAAAACTTTCAATATTTTGGTAAAATATGGTGATTTGTTTCAGCAAATCAAGGGGAATAAGTGATAGGATATTTTTATTTTGTATGTTTTGGTCCTATGATGCCAAAACTTGGCACCGAAAAAAACACCAAGCATAACCCACTATACCAAATTGATGAATGCATTATTATATAGGTATGCATGGATGCTAATAAAGCTCCCATGCAAGTTCAGAAGGAAACAAACACATTCAAAATATGGAAAATTTTAAATCAACAATGGGTCCTTATTGCAAAGAGTACAAAAATAATCTATCTTTTTTTTTTCTTTATTTGCCCTTGGCCTAATCCACGTTTTAGAGAAAAATATGGATGATGCCCAAACACAAATTTTGTCTATGTAACACCAAGGTGTGTACTACTAAGGGGCATATTATATATGCCCTTTAGTGTACATTGCAAGTCCAAAACTTGTATAATAAGACATACAATTTGTTTTTGGGCAACATCAAGATGTGTTTAGTGATGACCAAATACATCTTTTTTGGGCAATTGGTTAGCCAAGGAAAAAACACAATACATTTTCATTTGTTCAACAATCATGGAGTGAAGTTCTACTTTTTCTTTCGCAAACGAAAAACAAACATTTGGGTAATATTTTCATTTTGAAGTATTTCAAAATAAACAATGTAACATTTGGTGTGTAATATGCCTCGCAAATTGCACATGATCAAATAGAAAATCATTGTTAGAAAAACACTAATACTCTATTTTTCATAGCATTGGATTTTCAAAAATATGTTTTTATGTGAGGCTAAAGATGGAATGACCTAGCAATTTTGTTTCTTTTGGGCTAAAATATAGTTTCATATGGTTGCCATCTTTTTATTTGAAATTTCATATGGTCATCTTTGTAGCCATATTGCCAACACCTTAATTGTCAACAATTTATTACTTTAAATAAAATTTAATGCTTTAGTTTCAACACATCTTTATTCTACATATTAATTTCATCATTCTTGAAGAAATACAACGTTTCCATTTGTCAAAAGTCAATTTATTACTATGGGCCACTTAAATTACTTTGAAAATTTGAAAACAAAGTCATTGTAGTGGCCATCAATTGGTTTCAATCTACTAATGTCATGTTAGATTTTAAACTACGTTATAAATCTTGAAAGCATTATAAAAGAACTACAACACAATAACATGTTACTTGTTAAACATGTATTTAACACCCATTCTTCAAATTTTCTTCAATAATTTATTCTTCATGGCAAAATAAGCTTTTGCTTCAACTTGCATCTAAAAATCTATTGGTCTAAAGAATGGTTTTGTACAAATATTGAAGACAAGGTTTTTTATGTTTTTCTTTTGCATGAGTTGGGAGTCTTTTCACCAATTTGTCCATCTTCATGTTATTTTTTAATGATTTTGTGTTTGTGATCAAATTTTGAAAATGTGTTTTAGTACCCTGCAAAATAATGAATTCACAAACACAGCAATACAATAATTTATCATTTTGAGAAAACTTTTTATTATGTCAAACATGTTCAACAATCTATAAAACATTTTCCACACCATTTACACAAGATTAGTTGGAGTTAACCCATTTGGGGAATAATGTATTTATAATCAACCAACATATATGATATGACCATGACTTGACAAATATAAAATGTCAAGGTTACTAGTAAAAGAGTGTTCTTTAAAAAGAAAGGTTTGGACATAGTTCTTTCTAAAGAATAAGTTTTCCAACATATGATATTGTGTTTAAAAGAAATCATATTGAATTTTCATGATAATTTGCAATTGTTATGAATGTTGATTTTTTGGGAATCTAAGCTTTTCATTACATGTAATGAATATTTTGACATGGTGTGACAAATATGCGAATCTAATCTTCCTTTTAATTTTTTGCAATTGTTTCAAAAGAAGATGAATTTTTTTGTCTTAAATGATTTTGATTTTTTACACAACATTGGAACTTTCTTCTCCATGGAAGGTTCCTTTATAGATTTCACTTTTGTACATTGTTATGCCTTTCAAAAATAAGGAATGACATATGGACATTTTGGGTGGAATACAAGTGAAAGAAGTAGGAAGATTATACCTTTGGGGAGCCAAAAATGCATTGTTCCTTAGAAGTTAAGGAAGCTTGCTATGGTGTTGAAGAGTAATTAAAGATTTTTGTTGATGTTTTTGCTTTACAAATTTATAATTAAACATTGGATGGTTTTGATAATTTCTTGATAAAGTTGCATTCAAATTTGGTCCTAAATCTCCTCCCAAGTATGTTGGATGTCCATGACCTCCATCTATGGGTGTATGTAGTCCCTTACATTGTATAGCTTGTGGGCATTTTTGTTGCATAACAATTGTTTGGTTCACGAGCATGAGTTGTTTCTTGGATGGTACATTGGAAGATTCAAAGAAGGTTTTATTTGGGGCTATGAAACATGATGATATTTCCATATCTAATTTTGGGTTAATTGGTTGGAGGTTCTTTATCACACTTTTTGGACAACTCCTTGATGCATATAATCTTGAATCAAATTTGGAAACACCTATTGGGTAAATATATTTTTCCATCAACCACTTTGAAATAATATAGTCCATAGATTAATCTACTCCATAGACATTCTTAACATGAAGTCCACATGTATGTTTAAAACCATGTCATCTTTTTAATGTCACATTCATGCATGTTAATGGATTACTTCCTATGAAAACATAAGCTGAAAATACAATGTCACATGCATATATTGATAGGAACCTTTGCAAGTAATAAAATTTGCATCCACATATATGAGCTTGCAAAACTAACCTTTGTTTTGCATTGAAATTGTGGATTTTTGTAATGGAGCTATTTGAAGGTCTAGTGTTGTATTGTTCCTTTCCAATATCATATTAGTTTCCACAGCATCTTTTTTTTTTTCTTTACTTGAAATAATGTCAAGTTCATCAACGTCCAAATTTTCATTTATGAAAACATCTTGTTGAAATTCATGACATTGAGTCCCAACATGTTCAAATATATGTTTGAACTTTATATTTTCCAACATTTGTGGCACCCCACTTATTGATTTGATCAACCCACATTGGTTTTGCTTAACATTTGCCTTTGAAGTATTTTTGTTAAAAATAACATCCTCACAATTCTTGGTTTCAAGTTTAGTAGAACTTTGATGAGATGTAAATGCTTGACTTTGCTTTTGTATTAATCCTTGATCATCTACTTGATTATTGCTTAATTTTATAGAAATTTGTTTTTCAAGTTTTGTTTCCATTATTCCAATTGATTCAATGATTTCTTTCTTTGATTTAATACTTGAAAACTCTTTGATGGTTGTTTGATCATCTTGGATATTGTTGAGGCCTGATTTCAATTTTGGCGTCTTGAAAAAATCTTGATTTGTATTGGGGACCATTATTTGAATATCCAATATTGATTTTTGGGTTGTAATGTTTTTTTCCTTGGAAGAGTTTTGTTCCTCTAAATGTAGAGTCTCCATAGGGGTAGGATCACTTTTGGAATTTGGGTTTAAATTTTCATTTGAATATGATTCTATGCTTTCAATCCCTTCCAATTTTGCTTCATCAATTCCTAATGTAGCTCCACCAACAATTTCACTATCAATATGCATAAGTTCTTTCTTGTTTTTGTGGATTTCTTCAATCAAAGTTGTAATCAAATTTCCTTGTGGAAGGCAATGTGCCTTTTGTTGGGGCAACTTATTGACTTTTTTTTTTTCCAATTGTTCTTTTATTCGGTCTTCTCGTACTTTGGCTATGGTGTCTTTTACCTTCATATCA
The DNA here is from genome assembly GCA_963921925.1 of Sphagnum tenellum. Taxonomy (NCBI): domain Eukaryota; kingdom Viridiplantae; phylum Streptophyta; class Sphagnopsida; order Sphagnales; family Sphagnaceae; genus Sphagnum; species Sphagnum tenellum. The sequence goes on from OY998144.1 coordinate 27,879,638, forward strand.
AAAGAATGTTGGAATGCTGAATTTGAGCCTGCAAGAAATACATCATACATTTCATGCAAATGTTTGTCATCGGGTGGATATATCTTTTCATATTTCCCTTTGTTTGATGCTTCAAAGTTGTCAAAATTCATTATGCACTGTTGTGGTCTATGAAGACTTTGTCTTTCATCTTTTGTTTCTACTTGCCCTTTGCCCTTGCCATACAATCGTTGTTTTGCACCTTTTTTTTCCTGGAATAAATAAAAAGTGAAACTTGAAAAACACAATTTGTCATATGATCAACATACATAGCGTCCTTGTGTAGTTGCACTCATTTGAAGATGTAAACATATATTCGATTTCATCTTTAATGTTTATGTCATGAATATAAAACCAATTCATTTTCATTGATAATTTAATTTAAAAAAATATCATTACAAGGTTATTAAAGTGGAATTTAAATAGCTTGGATGAAATTATTTATGTACCCGCATGCGAATTTTTGAGATTTCAAATGGATCCATGTGCAATAGTTTAAGTGTGTCAGTTAAAAGAGATTCTTTGATTTGGAGATCCAAAGGTGTATCAATTGAAAATGAAGGTGAATGATTGACCTACACAAGATGCAAGCTTTGACAAAATCATAGCACACCCCACCAAGGTAATAAAATTTTAGTTCAATTGACAATACTCAGAGTTGGCATGGTTAAGAAATTCCTCACAAACATATGCTACCTAAATTGATTGCCTATCATAATACTATTTTATAGCTTGAGGTGATCCTAACCATAATAGTTTTGGAAATTCTTGCTTAAACCCACATTACTTTCATTAACAACTTGTTGGTCACAAGATTGATGTGTGTAAATAGGATGCATTTTGAAGACACTGTATTGTATGATGTTGTTTACATATTGGTGTTCAATTCCATTTAATCAATTACTTTCTTGTATGTTGGATTTTCAATATTGATAAACTTGATAGTTTTGTAAAACTATTATGATATAAAGCATACATGGTACCTCCAAAAGCCAAGGAATACACTTGTTGTCAATCAAAACATCCATACCCAAGAGTTCAAAACATGAACGACCTTGGTCATCTTCATTCACATATGTACGATAATTATGGGTCAAGAGAGGGACAATAGAAATCATGGTCATCACCACAATTTGACTAATTTGATTGAACAATTTGGTTGTATCAAATCCTTGATCTTGCAATGCTTTGAACAATGAGCTCAATGACCACTTATGGCCCTTGTTAGTTTCAATTGCACTTGCATTGAAATTGAAGTTGGAATTGTGTTTGTTAAGGGCATAATTTGTTAAGTGCATGCAACTTGTTGTTAAATTCTCGTGAATAGGTTTTTGGTATTTCTCAGTACAAAATCGAGTGATTCCTTCCCTGTTTTCAACAATACATACACCATAAGTCTAATTATTCTAATGTGCAATTAAATATAGTTTTTTTTTGGTAGTAAATGATGTTAAATTTGGAAACTATGACATTACATATGTATGTATATATAAGATGTAGTCATTGCATTAAAATTGTTTTTTTGAAGGTTTAATCATGAAAACAATAGATACCATGTCAATTCAAAGTAATATATTGACAAAAATAGGGAAGAAAATCTTATTCATGATGTTGTATAACAATAAGGTTGATTTAAAAAAAAACAAAAGAACTAAAATTTCAAGAAAAGATATCATGTAAAACCTGTAGAGATAAAGGCGAAGGGGATCACATGAGAGAATAAGTACATAAATGCGCAGGTCAAACTTGTAGCCATCAATTAACATGGGCTTTGTGAGGTACTTTTGTGCAAGTAGGTTGGATCCTGGGTATCCTTCTATAGCTCGTTTCACATCAGCAACACTTTGTGCCAAGACAACCCCTCTTCCCTACAATGTATGATCTAAGTTACATCTTACGAGAATAATACATTCATTGCATAATACTATATCTTCTATTTGGTTGCATTTTTGGAGAATATTTGATACAACATGTGAAAGAATGATAAGTGAAATGTCACATTAGGTTTTTGTCACAAAATTTCAAGTCCCTTTATTTTTGTATTGTCAACAATTGCATTTGAACAAGTTATATTATAATGTATTTTACACCCATCTTGCATGAAATTTTTATAGAAAAAAATACCTTTACAATTGATTAACATCCTACATTTCATTACTTGCAATCAATGCAAATAAAATGTCAAAGAAAAATTTCCCAAACCTTAGTCCTAAGCAAAATAAAGTTCAACTATTAATTTTACATACTCCATTGTCAAATTCTTATAGTTTTTTTACCGTGTGTCTAATGTTAAATTTTCAGTTTTGGTCTTGATCATATTTTGATCTAAGATGTGAAGATTTATGTTTTTGGAATTAATATTATAGTAAATATCTATTTAGTTACCTGACTACCATTGTTTGGTTTGAGTATGAAAGTCTTCACTTTTGGGGAATTGAAACATGCCAACAAGTTTGGAAGGTGATTTGGTAAGATATAGGCACGTGGAAAATATTTATATTGGGTTGGAAACATCCTACATGCCAACTTTTTCTCACAAATTAGGTGAATGAAAACTTTTGGTAATGTTACAAAACGTTCAATTTTGAACAATGCAATTGAATGCATATCATATTTGATGGAATATTATCAACTAATTTTTTACCACACTTGAAATTTTGTTGAAGTTCACATACTTGCGCATAGTAGAGAGGCTTTGGAATAGTGATTTTTTGCGACATATTGCAAGCATGCCATACATGTGGTTGATCTTTTGTCCTTGTTTTAATGACATCAACCTATCTGGACCCACTGAAAGGTCTACATGCACAATTTTTTTTGGTCATATGGAAATAAAATCATTTCAAATCTGATATAATGCATGGATTGCTTAATGTGATTGGTTGAATGGGTGTTTTCATATACAACTTTATAAAAAATTAACATAGAAAATATTTCTATCTGATTTTTTTCCCATCTCAAACCTCATCATTATGACATGAACTTTGATTTATACTTGGAGTAATAATATTTGATGATTGTTACTTAAGACATTGTTTGCAAGTTGCTCTTGCTTTCTGTATTAGATAATTATCAAACCATCACAGTGAAATTGCATGTACATACCAGTCCAAATCAAGTGGCAATTTTTTTCATCATCAATTCTATTTTCCCACCCGTTTTTCTTGAGGACAATGCGAAGGACTTCATACTTGCAACTTGTGAGATCCACAATAAGGGTTGCTTGTTTCTTGCTTTTCCTTCTTGATCTTGAACCCTTTTTCCCATCCTTCATTACCTTCTATTTCCATACCCCAATATGCAAATTATGATAATTAATATCTTGACATCTTGATCTCACCAATGAAATTTAAGCAAAAATCTTCAGTCGGTTGGATTTGAAGTTCAAATTGATGATAATCAAAATTTTAAATGTTTGCCCTACTTAAGGATTTGATAAAAAATTGATTGTTATTAATTACCATGCAAAGGTAAATTGAACTTTACATTTGAAATTCAATATAGACATTTGAAGAGATCCTTGTGATTTGATCCTCATGTCTAGATACCAAGATGAATATGGTAATGTGTGAAAGTCAATTGATGGACATTGGATCCAATAACTTCCCCCCTAATAAACATTTTTTACTATTTAACAAGTTCTACTTTTAATTGTATCTAACATTAAGTGGGTTCCAACACCATAATTTTGTCCCAAATCTATAGCCTTAATATCGTTTTTGACCATATTTATACCCATGTTCAACAATTATATCATTGTATGAATTTCATTTAATAACCTTCAACAATTGCACATACAATCACAATTTGTTTTTCAATAGGAATTGGGTTGCATTGTGCTTGTTTAATCTTATATTGAGTGATTGTAATGAAAGATGATAGAGCCAAAGTATATTGATGCTTGTGACCATTAATGCACACAAATGTTAAACACCTCTACATTGAATCATTGACATAACCTAATATCTATAGCAAGGGAAACAAGTACAATAGTTCAAAAACACTACAACCAACTTGAGAGCCACATATTTGCATGGGACAATGACATGCAATTGTGGATTAAATTGATTTTAGGGTTTCCATACCCCAACTTTGTTCTCTTTTCTTCTTGATCATTTTATGACACAAGCAACATGGTGATCCCAATTTACAAGTTCCCTTTCCTCCTTTCATAGTTATCTATTTTATGTATTTCCACCTCAAAATCCATCTTCCTTCATTGGTTCCACTTCTATTTGTCACGTTTCATGATCATTTCTCTATTCCTACACCTTCCAACTTGTCTAATTATAAACCCTCCTCTTCAACCTGTTTTCCAACCTCACCCACTCGCCAAATTTCATCAAAACAAGCCTATAACATGATTCATCAATCACAATATCAATAACTATCCTGCATTTACAACTTTGTCCCTTATTTTTTCAAATTGGTTTAAATTATTCATGTTTTCTTGAAATCTTTTCAAGCCCACCTTTTCAAATCACTTCATTGTTTAAAAAGGTTTTGTGATGAAATTTGTTCCTCAAAAAACTACTACTATTACTCTTAGTCTTGGAGTCTCTTATGGTTTTTTCCATTACATGATTTTAGATTTGAATTGGCACGTTACAATTGATAAATTAAAATCCTTCATTTTCCCCCCACCATACACTAGACACATAAACAAATTGCCCATTGTGAATTACATGATGTTCCAAATATTTCGTACATTTGTTAGGAAAAAATATTATGGCTATAAATGTAACACACATTACCTTGGATCCCTTGCAAAGTTTATTGCACTTGGACATGGAGTTCATCATTTGAGTTGCAACTTCTCCAATCTTGGCAAGCTCCATGAGATTTGTTTTGATGAAGGGTTGAAGCAAGTAGGTGAGCTTGTTGGAAGTGGGATGGAACACATAAGCCCTTTTCTTCACCACCTCCCCAACCCCCCCTTTAACTCTTTTTACATATTGGGTGTCAATAAAGAACAAGTTCCCCAACAAGTTCCCCAATCACTCAATCCTTCATTCAGATTTGGGCTAATGAAAATAAATTCATTGACCCCTTCAAATCACATTGCATGTCTCAAAGAAGAGAGTGTGTATGGGTATGAATATCCAAATACCAAAGGAAGGGAAGTGCAAGGGGAGGGGAGTGCTTGATTTGTCTATTGTTACCAAGTTTAGCTCAAGATTTGGTGATTTGGGAACAAATCAAAAAACCAATTAAACAAAAACAAAGAGCTAACTGCATGTAGAATTCTATATTTCCCCCAAAAAGTTGCATTTAAAGTTTTAAATCTGAAAAAGGGGCCAATTGAACATAGAATGTCATGCTTCCTTTGTGCCTATTTGAAATCAAATGCCAGATTTCAAACCCCTCCAAATGTCATTCTTAATTTTGACATTCATGTTTGATGATTTCCTTAAAACAATACCAGTCTTATTATAAGATTCTATAAGACGATACATGTTTCAGATGGGCTTAGAAATAGTCTATTTGGAAAAGAAAAGTCTAATAAGATTATAAGTGATGATGAAACCCTAGCAAGCTCCATTAAACAAAGCACCCGGCAAAGGGGGAAAGGAAGAACAAAGAGAGAGGACCCAAGTCTGAGCCACACAAGCAAAACCCAAACAAGGTCACAAAGGGGCAAAGGAGTCCCCACCAGTCACAAGAGGCATGCATTACAAGTGTCTCTAGGAAATGCAAACCATTTTCAAAAAAATATGAGGGGAAGCTCTTACAAGAGACTAACAAAAGCATTGAAACAGAAACACCCTTCATGTGGACACAACATTTACAGTTTAGTAGAGAGATTCACAATTGCAGATGCAAATAATAACTGATCCTAGATTCCTATCCCTCTCCTCGGCTCACATTTGTGTATCTGATCCTTGTTCAGTTAGGGTGAAAATGTCCATCCTCAATTCAGATATCCAGGAATAGGAAAAAAATCACTAAAAGAATCAGGATCTTGTGCTCATGGTTCCTTTGTATAAAATACGGATGAAAAAGCAAACTGCTGGCTTCCAAGTACTCAAACCTTGGAGCAAGAAACCCAGTTTGCAGTGAAAGATCAGATTGTGGATCGGCACAGCAGGGAATTGATGGAAAGCCTTTTGTGACCATGATTACAGTAGCATAGCCCCTGCAAGCCACAATTTCTAAAGCTGTTTCCAGGAATCTCTTGTTGTCCATACCTTGTTCCCAGCCTATTAAAGATATGGAAGCAATGTTGAGAGCCCTCTGAGCCTTACAATAGCCAGAATGGACTTCATTACCCCTGTTTCCCCCCCTCAATGAGAGACGAACTCTTTAAAGAAGGGGGAACGAGAGATGCAAGCTAGCATACCCAAAGAAAGTGGAAACAATGGGCTGTTATTTGCTTCTGTAGCATTTTCCCATTTGTGCAGCAGAAAGCTGATTGATGATGTATGGCCTCTTTTTTATACCCAGCACCATGGAATTGTCTAAACTTGTCGGAGGCCACCTGTCCGGCTTAAAATCTCCTGTTCCTTCAAATGTCGTTGGAATCTGGCCAAACGAGCCTGCAAGTTCACAATGCCCGCTGCTTTCCGTGACAGGACATAATTGAGTTGAGATACATAGCGGTCTATTCGACTGCCAGGCTGGTCTACTTCAGCCAACAATTTCATCTCCTGAAATGCACAGAGAGGCCAACTTGAGAAAATAAACTTGCCAGTTCTGTATTTGACATATATACGTAACCATCAATGGCTGAATAAACATCTATAAGATTGGAGAGAGAACTCCACAATGACACTTTGCAGGTAGTCATTGTATCAGTTCCAGCATAACCTTATGACTGTAATCACAAGGTCTCAGACATCACCTTCATCATGAACAGCAGTGAGTAGCTGCCATGACTCCCCAACAAGAGCTAAATACACCACACGTCTGGGCTCCAAGATGGAAGGTAGCAGCCTTCAAAAACTCAGTGCAAAGCTCCTAGTTACAGATTTCATTTGCTGCTGTTTTGTTGATGGAACAAAATTCTAAACCAGGTTCTAGATACAGTAAATGCAGATAAGAGAGATAATCATCACTGATTACAGGACATGCTCACAATTTTGTTAGCATAGGCCCTTTGTCAACTACTGCTGAAGTATCAATGACAGTTGGTGGATGATAAAGTACACCCTACAATTTGTACACCCACTTTACATCAGAAGTACCAGAGGTGGAGGCAGATGGGAGGTATGGAAGCTATTCAAACTTCCAGACCTCCCATCCGCAGAAGTTCCCATTGGCAAGTTGAGTTTATTACCTCCCGTACAATCTCCATAGTATCCTCCACCTCCTTCCGATGAGCTGAAATGACCTCTTCCTCTTCCTGCACCATCCACTGCTTCATTAGTCAGTGGCAGACTAAGGTGTGCATTTCAAACCATCCTCAAGGACTAAATATCAGATATCAGGCACTTGGAAATAATCAAAGATAAAGACACACACTCTTGCTATACATTCTCAAAATGACAGAACTAGGTGAATCTTCACAATGCAGAGGAGATTTCAATCCTACTCTTGATCTGTACCAAGCCGATAATCTCCTTGATATTGGACCAGCAAGGTCTAGTGGGAATTAATAGAGGGGTCTTTTAGGGAAAGACAATGGTTGTAAGTATCCTGGTCCCTAAAAACCATATCTGGTATAACTAACAGAACACCTTTTTGCTCTTTAGTCAAAGGGATTGAACAGTTCAACAGGTATATCTCCAGAATATGGCTACTGGCACAGCGGACAGCAAGAATTCTCATTTATGACTAGAGTGATGATCCTTTTTGGATTTGGAAGCTGGCAAAGAATTGCTGTAAACAGAATCTTTGTAACTCTCAATATGCCAAACATGGTGAATATTGAACTAATTACTTTTTCACTTGAGATTGTAGAAAGCTACCTCCAGAATAGCATTAATGTGACCTTCATGGTTAAATTGCACAAGATCCACTTCTGAATCTAGCATAGAATAGGCACCGGCACTAGTAAGTGATTCATTCTGCCAGCTTGGGACCCCTTCAGCCTTCGCCATATCATCTTGACTGACATGACGTTCCACTTTCTCTTCCCTACTGGCCTTGCGACGAGAAGGCAAGACCACCTGAACCCTTTCCACCTCATGAAGCTCTGCCCCATGGATGTCATATGTTCCCCCATCATTCATGTCAAGATGGCTTGGTCTATCCTTTTCACCAGGTGCTGATGAAGCCCTGCTATCATCCCTTCCTGCAAATGTATACTCATTTGATTGATTGTTTAGTGCCTCACGTTCCCCGTGCTGTGGATACCATCCAGGATCAAGGGGTACACGTTTGCCATTTTCTGCTGGCCTAATGTCCAGCACATAATCTGGAACTTGTGGGATTAGTTGTGCTGGGACTGGAAGAGGTGGTGGAGATGATGGAGCATCTCTTTGCATTGATGCTGTAGAACTTGATTCCTTCTTTGAGTTGTTATTCTTGGACAGTCCCTTCACCCTGAGGAAATTGCATCAGCAATCTACATTTGGAGATACTTCAAAGAGGCATGGTAAACAAACTTAACAGCAACAGATAGAGTTAGATGACACCAGATCTATAACCAGTGAAGGACAAATAGAGCAAAGGAGAGGACCATCACATGTGTGCATACCTATCTGCATATCTGAGCGTATTCAGGGTATGTTCGCAAGAGCCTGCATTTGGAGACACGCATGAGATCATGACTGTACGTGAATCACCCATAAATGAGTCACGGAGCACCTCTGTCAATTTGCTCCCTCGGAAAGGGATGTGACCCTGGTCGTTGTCAAGTGCTCGTATGCATTCCTTCAGAGCCAACAAGCTCTTGTTGATTTCTGCTCCTTCCATTCTACAATCCAAAGCCATCTTTTCTCAAAAGCTGAACTTAAGATATACCTTAAGATCAGTGCACTTATAACATCAGAAACCACCTATGATTCTAGGGAAGCAGCTCATTGAGGTCTAACCTGGTTTGCCGGTCATTGTCAGTGGTATCAGCTCCTCGCTCACTGCCTGCAAGGTCAATAAATGATATCTTACCAACAACACGATTTCCCTTAGTGTCATTGCCTTCCTGTGCTTTCTTGATCACAAGCTGAAGAATGGCATGAGACCTTGATGACTCTTCATTGGCTCCAGTGGAGCCTGTGCTGCGAGATAAGTTGCCCTTGTCAATATACTCTTTCACCAGCTCCACATCTGACACTCGATACTCCTGCAGGCCTACAATGCACACTTGCTGTCGTCCATCCTCTCGCATACATAGTTTTCTGCGCTACCATCACCCTGCTATCATTCACAGACTTCTCAAGGGGGTGGCAATAAACTTCTCTCCTACTTGAAGATCAACAATATTATTGCAAAGATATGGCCAGACAATCCAAATTTATTAAAATCATGATCCAATGTTGGATCCCCTTAAATATTATGACTTCAACTGCGAAGGGCACTGGATGACAAAGTTCATTTTCACCCTTCATGATTGCAGCCTATGTGAAATTGCCAGACTTCATATTTGATCTATGTTAACACTCCAGCTATCCATCTTTGGGACAGATTCACCTAGTTTGCCATTCTGCAAGCAAACTGTATGGATTGAAAATGCACCTCCTTTCATTCAGAAGATCGTAGAGTTTACCGCCATAAATCTCAAAGAAGCTTAGCCATAGTTGAAGCCGCTGACTTTGGTATGTCGGCTGCTGCATCAAGGCCATAATATCTTGAGTGGCTCTCAAGGGCAACGGCTGCATTGTATACGTCTTCCCACTTCCTATGAGAAAGGCAACAACAAAAATATTTCCTTAGCAAAGGACCAGAATAAGATAGCATACACACAGAGGTGTACCAGAACCAGATATGGCTGACACAAACAAGAAATGCAACAGGTGGAGCCCTCGCTGTGCCCTCCACAAGCATAACATGAGCACCTCCTGGAAAGCAACAAAAGATTTGTAAACTAGAACCAGAGCGAACATGGCATGATGAGGTTTAGCAAAGAAGTTCTGTCATGCTTGCCTGTTTGCCCATATGCAAAGCAGGTTGCCTTTGTGCGCTGAAAGATTGTGGGTACAATTGGCTCCACTGTTGTACGGTACACCTGCCATGCCCGGTATTATCATTATCAAGGTGATATGAGTAGAAAAACTAAACTCAACATTTAAAGGAAAGGGTATCTGTAACTTACTTCATCGTTGCTAACATACTGATCCAGAACTGCATCAAACACAAATTCATGCTTCTCAACATAAGCTGTCAGATCCACCTGTACCCATAAAAAACCATCAAGTTTACTGAGCACCATCAACCAATAAGCTATGGTCAGAAGATGTGAGGTAACTCAGTGGATGACCTTAAGAGCCTTCAAAAACCACATAACACTTGCCAGCTTGATAGAACAGACTACAAGACAACACTGAGGTGAGGAATTCCTCCAAAACCTTTACTTACAGAGGAAGCAAGAGAGCGAACCTTAAACCCCAAAGTTCAGAGCAGACGCACCTTCACTTTGGGTTCATGCACTGTTAATAAGAAATCTGCATCTCTTATTGTGATAATGTCTTCCTCTTTCCGTGCCATTTCCTTCTTGTTAAGGGGGCGTTTGCGAACCTAGGGACCACACTGCAATTTGTGAGCTCAAAGATCTAGCCAACATATCCAACACCAGTGCACAGGGAGAAGTGCATCCCAAAAGCATGCAGGACTGAAAGAGGCTCTACTCAAGACTGAAGCATAAGGTGACAACCTCAAATGGTGATATCTCATCTCACCTTTTGGCAGGCAGATCACTGAACACCATTTGATCAACACATTGAAACCCATGTTGGAGAGAACTAAAACTCACTGGTTTCACTTGAATCCAAGGATAGTCTTGGTTGTAACCAGCTACTGACTGAGACAGCACAGAATAACAAAAAAATTGACTAACCAAAAAGAGACACGCATAGACTTCTCCACAAGAAGTACATTGAGAAAAGCAACACATACCACAACTTTGATTCGAGCAACGCCAGAATTGCTATTACCATTCCTGTCTCTTTCAGTGGATGCAGACCTGAGTGGACTGCTTACAGAAAGACCCTGCAGCTTGTGCTGTTGCTTGACGTTTGTTGAATTTCCCTCGTTATCACTCTCAAATCCCTTTTCAATCACAGCCACAAAAGATGGAGAAGATTGGAATGGCTCTGGAATGGAGGTCTGCAGCATCCAGTCAAGCATATGGTTTTGTTCAGATTACTAAGATGCAAACAATTATGACCTCAATCATTCTTCTGCTGGTCTGGACTTGAGAGACCTAGCCATAACGAAAAGCATGCTGAATACCACATTGAATTCTGAAGGCTTTAAAAGACAATCTGAATCAGGGTTACAACATTGTCAATTATGGCCACTCACAGTATCACCAGCAAAAAATTAGAAAATAATAATCCAAGATCATTGCTTCTATCTAGATGAATGTCAAACGATTGAGTTCTCATGAAAACTAGCCTATAACTATAACAGCTTGGAATTTTTGCAGCCCAGTCAAACACAATGTGATCACAAAAGTAAAATACAAGAACAGGAGTTGAATTGTCTCACCTCCGGGAAGAACTCTGTATCATCAATCGAATGCAAATCCAAAAGTCCTTGACCAAAGTCACCTCTAAGCTCTGGTGACAAAAAGTCATCCATGCCACTTTGACTTGCTGATCGAGAATATGCAGGAGGAGTGTTTGGCTCAGATGCAGGATCTACACCATTGCTGATTGTCTTTATCAACCTAAACAGCTTTTGCTTGTCTTCCAATGATTGCACTCCATACCTTGCATAGTCCTGCTTGACAAAGCACACTTCCCATCCAACTTGTATCATGATCCAAACATCAAACAGACTTGTACATGCTTGAGATGGAAGAAAGAGAGAGGACACTCTTGTCAGATAACTGGCCCTCAAAAACATTGTAGCACTTAGTGGAAATGGGATAAATCACTGGGCATGGACTGGAGAGAGAAATCGAAATGCCAGACATTGAACAATGCTCTGATTTGCTGGCTGTTCCTGCTCTGTGATTTGCACTTTTATGTGATGTAATTCTGGCCTTCATTCTAGTAGCGCATACAACTCAGCATGTAGGGCAAAGGGTGTAAGAGGGACAGTGAGTAATTCACCTGACAACACTATGCTTTGGATTCTAAAGAAATTCTACCAGCACACAGACACCCACTAAGACACATCCCTAAGCCTTTCACAAAGACAAGGGAAAAAGTCACCAACAGAACCCACAGATGCAGAATTGTGCATGGGGTTCATACAAAGTCCCTGCTCATTGCACGTGTGGCATGGGGATATTGCTACATGGGGATGCTGGCAGATGGTCGTACTTGGATTTGTGAAGAGAAAGAAGAGCCATGGGTGAGGTTGAAGTGTTCTAGGGTTGCACAGGAAGGACCAGAGACTGTAGGTTCACATGCACACATGTGACAGACCTAAAGGACCAAGGGACAAGGTCATGCTCAAGGGGCGATGCTCAGGACGGTTGAAGAAGAATGGGAGGCACCTGCATCAGCAAAGAAGGAAGTAAGCGGTGGTCAAGGGCAGCGGCGGCTAATGGAGCGGCCAGATGCTGTAAGCCTGCAGATTGCAGCCAACGTGCCATGACGGCATCTCCACTGTCCGATGCAGCAGCCGCATGGTTGTTGTTGTGGTGGTGGAGGTGGTGTTGAACCGCTGCATTCTGCTCCATCTGCCCTCCCATGGCATAGCCTGCATTCATGCAGGCTGCTGCTCCTGTTGGCATAGGAAACAAAACTCCACGATTTGTCAACGATCCCCTCGAGTAGTATGTCTTGCCGTCCTCTGTCTGACACCGATTCACACAAGCTTCCTCAGCATAGCAAAAACCGTCGATACGCTAGAACAAGAGCATTGCTTCATAGCATCGAAGTCTTCTCATCCTCGCGCAGAGGAGCAGAACATGTCAAGTGGGAAACGCAGACTACCACTACTGTATTGGCCCCACAGGAAAGGGGAGAAAAAAAGGGCCGGACCTTCAAAATATTCCTGGCGTCACGGAAAACCAAAACCTCAATCCAACGCAAAGCGATCGACGACACTTCTAGTGTCTACTACGTCTCACGCCACGAAAGCAACACTCCTCAGAACACGCCAAAAACAAAAAAAAAGTTCGGAGATCAGTCAGGGATCACCGACGGCCTTTTTTGTTTCCGAGACTCGTCAATACACTCGACATGTGCCTCGGAAAACGCAATCCGATTTTTGAAAATTTCTCAAAAACAGGGTTTAAGTATCACCCGCTTATTGCGGCTGGAAATGGATGCGTAACAAGTGTGTAAACAGCGGGAACGGCGGGCCCGGCATCGCAGAGCGCCGCTTCCGCTCGCTGCAATCGCAACACAACGTGCCAGCCCCTTCCCTTCTCGAGCTACAGAGCGAAAGGAGAGAGACGACCGAGCTCGGGTACCCGGGCCGGCGTCCGCGTCAGCCCCCAGAGACACAGGCCCGGTTCCGGTCCACCCGTGGCAAGGAGCTTGGTTTATGGCCCGGGGACCCGGGTCTTCGTGGGGAGACCGGGCTTCGTTACCGCCCACACACCTGGGGCCGCCCGGCCCGCGCCAGGGTTTTTCTTACCGTTCGGCTCTTTTACAATAGGCAACCCAGTAAGTAGTTTGAAACCTGGGCGTTGGGATTTGGGACCTGGATTGGTCGGGACTCGGGAAGTAAAGGAGTAAAAGTGTGTGATTGAAGTTTTGAATAGTTTTTGGGCCCTCGAGTTCGGAGGAACACTTTTAAAATGTACGAGAATATTCTGGATTAATTTTTCAAACCTTGGCGGTTCTGAAATCTATTTGGGTATCTCAATTTGGAATCTGAGTTTCAGGACCCGGATGGTGAATCCAATTTCTTTATTATTATTTTGGTAATATTACTTGAGTGTAAGGGCTTTTATTTTATTTTATTTTATTTTTGGCGAGGTATCTATTTAGGTGGGCTGGTGATCATTTACAATAAGGCCCTAGCCAAATTTGGCTATTATAAATAAATAAAACTTAAATAGGCCAAATTTCACCTTCTTTTAATAAATGTACACTTTCACACACCCACAAACAAACACACAATGGTTAGATGCAATGGAAATTATTATATTTTCTTAAACAATAATATTGCTTAGGCCAACCATTTTGAAGCTTAAAAATGATGAATTTTCTAAACCTATCAAATGGACAAAAATGACTTATATTTTGGATTTTTAGATAAAATCAGAGATATAAAATCCAAAATGGAATTTAATGTATTCACCATGAGAAGATGACCTATTTGCTAACACAAGAATTCAACACCACACTTCCCCCAACCCATCCCCACTAAACACTAAACCCTAAACCTTAACCCTAATCCTCTAACCAAAGAAAATATCTGGCCAACTAAATCTTTACCTCTGCAGCCAAAATAAAAATTTAAAAAATGCTCATAAAAAAGAAAAGAAAAATTCAGGCCAACTCTCCAACTCTTCTTCTCCTTCAACAAACCAAAAAACAAAACAAAACAAAACAAAATGCAATTTGGGGTCCATGAGCACACACACACACACACACAAGCATGGATTGTTGGAGAATTTGAATTGGGTGCCAATGGCCATCAACACACACATTCTCACTTATAAGTTACCAACTCAACACTCCAAAATGGGACACTCATTTTACCAATCAAATGCAATGTATTAATATTTTCCATCACACTAACCTTATACAACAAATCTCATCACACAAAAAAAGGGTTCAAATAGAGCCGACTTTATATTATCTTTATTAAACTTAATACAATGTATTATTTACATTCAATAATAGATAAATTGAATTTTTTTTCATTTTGTTATGTTTCCCAAAGTTTGTTATCTTTTTTTACCTTCCATTTTGAAAGAAGGAAAGACTTAAAGATTTTCAAATTGATGAGTATTATCTTCTTCAAGTGTCCCTCATTTCAAAAATCTTTTCAAGTCCTTATCTCATCTCATCTACTTCATCCAACTATAACAAATGGGTTTTTTGAAATTTGTTCAAAAGCAATATAATTTTATAGTATACTTATGACATAATAACTTCTAGTTTAGTGGTAAAAACCTAAGTGTTATAGGCCAATCAAGAGGGTGAAATTTCATCAATGTCTTCAACATGAAAATATACATGAATGTGATGTCATGGATTTTTGATTTGAAATGCACATATGTACTTCATTTTTAATCAACATTGAACTAACATCTTCTCATTTCATGAAGATCCTAGACCTAACAAAGTAATTTTGAAATTCTTTCAAAATGTGCATATGCTCATTAGTAGAAGATATATTAAGATGGTGCAAACATCAATCCAAAAGGGTTTATTTTTGTTAGGAGTTACCAATGGCCTAATAACGCTAATACACAAAAGAGGGGGTTGTAAGCAAGGTTAAAATATAGAAAAAAACAGAAAAAGAAAAAGTCTTCTCAAAATCTAGTTGAAAAATGAAATGATTTTTGACATGAACATAAAACGATAGAGGCAAAATCTTTTTAAATTTCATAAGAAAAAATTATGTAAATGCATTTAATTTATGGTAAGTTGATTACAAAAATTGAGATACTTGATTAAAACAAAAGTGAGCAACAAGTACATTTGAAACTCACGAAGTCAATTTACAGTGTTCAAACATATTTATATATCTAAAGTTTCATATATTATGATTATAGTATACAAAAGTTAAGAATACATAAGACTCTTTATTAAGTATATTCTACCTACAACCCATTTTGTGAGTATTTTATTCATTCACATCAATTTGACTTAAAAGAGACAATCTTATCAAATAGATTTATTTTTTTAAAATAAAAATAAAAATAAATTTAAAATATGGGTTTTCAATATTAATATGATAATTAAAAAATTATTATATGTTAATCATTGAATAAAATAACATTTCCACTTTCACTATATCAAAGTTTATTTTATGATTACTTTCCATTTATGCTACAAACAGAGTGTAAGGATTAAGAGTTGTTTATTTTATTTTGTAAATCTATTACTTTGCATAATGTTTTATACAAAATTGAAGAATTCATTGTAAAATCCAAGGCATCAAACTCCCAAGATGAGAAAGGCAAAAATTGATAGCCCAATATACAAATGATACAAACTTTAGCATAAAAGCTTCTCAAGTTGGTGTTTTTTTGGTTAGTGCAAATTTTGGAGTTATTTAGTTTTGCTTTAGGCCTTTTCATTAATGAGTCCAAGTCAACTGCATTTTGGTTAGGGGAAAAGCAAGAAATAAGTGAGATTGGACCAAAAGATTTAGGTGGATTTGGGCCCTCCTAGAGGTCATTTCAAAATTATTTTGAATTCCTTTTGGTCTTTTCGTGGAGTCAGTTGAAGTTAACAACTTTTTACTATAAAATATTCTTTAGAAATTGAATTACTAATTTGATTGCCATTTTTTTTTTTGATAATTAGGAAAATGGTGGTAAACAACATCCTTTTGTCCACCTTGTGGTATGGTTTGTGTGTGTGTGTGTGTGTGTGTGGTGGGGGGGGGGGGGGGGGGAGAGATTGCTTAATTACTACCTTTGGGTTGGCTTTGCATGTAATTATTACTTCAAGGTGGCTTGGGATTGATGTCGCAAGAAGGAAAAAGAAAGTGGTTTATAGTTAATGGATTTGGTGGAGGTTATGGATGCACTTTAAATTATGTGGGTATTGCAGGCCCTTGAACCTAGTGAATGTAATTTGAAAGTAAATCTAAAGTTCCACTTAAGAAAATATCAACATGACAAAGGAGGCATATGGCTACCTAATTTAAAATGGTGTGTGCAAAGGAATGACGAATGAATCCTAGGCTTTTGCATTTGAAAATAGGGTAGGCAAAACATGGGCTGAAATGGTCAATGAGTTGGAAGCCAATTCCCCAAACATTTTAGAAGAGATCCTGGCATCAAGTTTTTGGTGGAGCAAATAAATTCAACCTTGCGATGAAGGCTTTTCAAAAGATATAGCCACCAAATTACATTTGTTAGGATGGAACACAATTGGTGACTCATAGATAATTGTTGTAGGTAGGTTTGCTACCAATGATGATATTTGCAAGAAGTTCATAATGTTTTCATAAGAGCATGTTTTGCAAGTGTGGGACTTTGCAAGGGAAATTATGTAATGCATAATGCATGGTCCTAGGCTAACACGACAAACAACTCTAATGCAACGGAAAGTTGGCAAAGTCCCAAGACATGTTTAAGTGGTTGAAGAATTATGGTTGCTACTTAGGGGCATTGTAATATGGACCATCTAGATTAAATGGAATGAATTAGTCTTCAATAATGAAAGGTGGAACTATTTGGGAAGCCTTACTCAACCATGGCAAAGTTCCATGACCATGTGCCTAAGGTCAATAAAACTTTCACTTACTGAAAATAGGATTTCTTTGATATATTTGACAAAAGTCGTGATAGACAATAGGTTATTTGTGCCAAGTTTGGCATGTTTGTTAAATGGCACCATGATGGACCTTGTAAAGGTTTATTAGTTGATTGGGTGGCTTGAACATGTGATGGCACTCCCCTTGGTTGGGGGTTCATTTTTTCGTTTCCTCTTCACAACAACTTCTTTCATTTGTGCCAAAATAATAATAATAACAATAATGACATTGAAGCATCATCATCAATATTTATCTCATCCAATATTACATCATAAAATGTCACTCCTTGCTTGGAAGTAGAGATTGTGAGCAATGAAGGTGTATGCTTGAAAGTTCATTCATGGTTCATAGAGTTTCATTCATGTATCTATGATGAGGTAAAGAATGATAGTGGTAAAAGTTAGATTGGGAATATCTTATTATTGAAGAAAAGAAAAACTCTTCTCCTTTGTGGTAATAGTTAGATTGGGAATATCTTATTATTGAAGCAAAAAAAAAAACTCTCCTCCTTTGTATTCAAGGTAAGAGACAATTGAAAACTTTTAGGTTGTCAAATCTTCATTTTATAACCATTCCTTTGGCTATGCAACTAGTTGGATTGTTGGGTTTGGAACGTTCTCCCAAAAACAGTTGGAAACATTCAACTTTATCTTGGAAAGCTGCATAAGAGAAAGAATGTTGCTTTGCATGGGGTAGAGGGCATTGAGCTGGACAAATTTCAATCATTTTGGGGGATTCTTTTATTGGCCTTGCCTCGGTAGGCAAGGATATTGTGTTTAGATTCATTATAGGGAATAGTAGCTTAAGGGACTTTCACCCCTATGTAATAGGTCTATTTTTATATGAAGATTTTTGAAAGATGATATTTTGGCTTGTGTTGAAACCTGAGATTAGTTATAGAGTTATAAAATCTTGAAGGATTTTGGTTTGTTTTAGAGGATTTTTGGAAGATTATGTTTTTTGCATGGTAAAATATTTGAGTGTTTCCATAATTCTTCTTTTGCCTTAAGATACCCTTTTTAATGTAAACATAGTGTGACACACCCCTTGTTGTTTATAGGTTGATGAAATGGTGCCACCATCTTGTTAAAGAATAGAAATCTGTCTTGTTTCAATGACATGTTGGTGAACCAAATGAAGATACAAGAATACTAGTAATATCAATTATTATGTATATTGTTTTCTAATTGTAACTAAACACTTAAAGTCAAAATGATACAAACATCATGCCATGGCCCTCGTGTATTTTACACCTTCATTCTCTATGGTAGGACATAGTTGTAGGGTTCCTTGAATGGTTTTTAAAAACCTTTTGAGAATTGTGGGTCTGGGTCCAAAACCAAATTCTATGATTTTGGAGAACCACCCATCAAAGGTTCATATACCCGACCCTTACCCACTGGTTCTTTCTTTAAACCACACCACATTGGTCGAGATGTTGAGACACATTCTGAATGCTAAGACAGGCTTCACTCCTAACCCTAATAATTAGATGGGTTTGACCATGGCAAACAATGTCATTGCTCCAAACTATTACTAACCTTACAAGTTGGTGTCAAAATGATGATCTCTCCTTTCTTTTTTGTTGAATCAAGTTTTGGTTCATTGTATTGGCAATTGACATCTCGAAAACAAAAGTCCCTCATGATCACAAAATATAAGTTATTACAACCTAAAAGAATCAATGATTCCAAAAAGTGCATCATGCATGCAAGGCACAGTGCTCACACTTAGCACTATCACATGCATTATCCATCATTCAAGGTTTTGTTGTTTCGGAAGAGCAATGAAAGCACACTTATGTAAGAACTAAATGTAGCTTATATTGCGTTGATTCCATAGACGTGTGAAATGTAGGTAACAACCAAGCAACCAACCACCCACCTAACAAGTCTTTATTCTTGTTGAATCTTCTAGTTCAAAGGGTTTTTTGTGTAGGAGTGCTTTTACAGTTTTAAAACAATGCAAGTCAAAATTTTCCAAAGGTGGCCTTTGATTGCATTTTGAGTGCACACTACACACCTGTTCTTTAACAACTCTGAATATTGCATATTCCTCAAATGTGTTTGTACACAAAAACCACCTCAGATTACAATTTACCTTCCAAGTCCATATTAGGTCCAACCCACACACTACAACACTCAGTCTGCATCATAAAATTCTTAACATGATAAAGAGGTGATGCGAAGATTTCACCTCAAATATGCAAACAGCAACTCAAAGCAAGGAGAATATCTCATTTGCAATGTTTGGTACACTGGATGATTGAGGATCTCGATTCTATCTTGAGCTTTTGTCATTTGTCCTTATTCTTATGCTTGCAGCCCCCATGATTGGTAGAGAGGGATCATGAATACCCAATGCTTTGAAAAATCTTTCTCACCAAGTCTAATCTATACAAGGAATAATAATCCAACCACATATCAATTATTTTACAAGAAATTGAGAAACCAAACTACTTGCAAGATATTACCACACTCTGTTCAGGGTCACATTTTCCAAGTTCCAAATTTTAAATGAAAAAGATTCAAATCTTCAAGCACAGAGATACACAGTTCATTCTGTCAAACAGTTCTCTTTGTCAAGGTTTAGAAAAACCTAATATCTTATGTTATGTTTGTTGTGTTTTTGCAGTGGATTTCAAACCTATCTCAAGCTTCCTGTAGTCACAAGCAGATTTACACAAAATTGCATGAAATCACAAAATCCAAGCACAAAATTACACTCTCATCCATCTTCAGATTCCTGTTTCAATTAGTTGGGCAAAGTGTGAGACACACGGTTTATCAGAGGTTCACAATTTCTCACAGTACCTCATAGGTATTATATGTTTGCATCAGTTTCTTGCTCATTGTAAGTTTAGATTGACCACCATCCTGCTACAAAACTCACCCAGCCCTAAGCAAACTGTTCTCAATCCTTGATTGCATGCTAGAGCATTACCAAGTTTGAACACTGTACCTGGCAGATATAAAAGTGTAAGGTAATACCCTCAGTTGAGAGCATTATTGGAAGGAGGGCCCACATGCGGTGATGGCCTAGTCCTGACCCAATTCTGGTAATGCCGTCATCTGACGACATTACCCCACATAGAGATGCCTAGCTTTGGTCTGATTCCTGTAATGCCCTCATCTCATCCAAGGGCATTACCCCACAGAAAGATGCTGCAAATTTTCTTCTTCCTTCTGTGGCCAAGATCTGCAAAAAAAATGGAAGAACCCAATCCAAGAACAACAGAAGAGCCTGCTCAGAATATGGAAGATCCCGCTCCAAGAACAGCAGAAGAGTCTGCTCAGAACATGGAAGATCCCACTCCAAGAACAACAGAAAAGCCTGCTCAAAATAAGGAAGATCCCACCATCATGGAATGGATGAACCCACTTGAAAAACAAAATAACACCCTTCTATGTCTCATTCTCTTTTGCTCTAGAAAGAGAAACCATGTGGAAGCCTTAAAATGATGATATGGGTGTTCTTCAAAGAGGATTTTTTGTAATCTTCGATCCTCAAAGACTATGTCACATTGATCTCTCTTTCTCTCTCCTCAGAAATCTATCAAACTTTTTTTTGGGGGGTGGGGTGTAAAGAAACATGCCAGATTGAAACATGACAGGAGTTCTTAGAGTTCGAAAAACGCAAAGTAATAAGAATGACGATGAGCTTGTTTTGAGTCTTACCTCTACATGTTTGGTTGTGGGAGAAGGAAAGAAAATTCACAGAAGAAGAACAAGAAGAAGAGCTGCTGAAAATCTCCTGCAAAACCAAATGGTCTTTGTGACCAAAGGTTGACAATCAGGATTTTGAAGCATGAAAAGGCTGAAAATCAGTGTGTTTTTGCAAAACCAAAAGGACTTTGTGAGAATTGGTTCTCACAATTTTGGCAAAAAATTTGCCACTATCAAACTGCTCCACAAACCATATTGAGATGTAGAGCTAGAGGATGAGGAGAAGCTTACAAGACTCATCATGCTTCAGATGTCCCTAAACTACACTCTTGCCCTCACAAGCACCTTCTGTGTAAATGGAAAAGACAAAGAAACAAGACAGTTGCTGCACGCAGAGATGAGAGAAGAGTAGGAAGTCTCTCCTGGAACCTACCTACTTACGTCCCTCTCCCGTCAGCAGAAATCTCCCAAGAGATGATGAGGATGATGATGCTAAGCCTCTTCTGTGACACTGGCAAAGGCCGATACTTGCACTTGGCAAAAGCTTGATTCGCAAAAAAAATCTCCAAGGTGTCAGCTGCAAACAGGTTGCTCTCCTCAACAGGCCACTCAGCGCCGCCACGTTCGCTCGCTCGCTCGCTCGTTCTACTGCGTCGTTCCAAATCCGCCGCACACGTGCACCGCGCACAACAAAGCTTTGTGTCCGTCCCACACTGCCAAGCACTTGATACTCTTCATTCTTCGGTTCGATCGATATTGTAATCCTTTTGCAGCAAGTTGCAAGGACATCGCAATCCGGCGCAGAAGAAGAGGAAGTAATATCGCGAAGCACATCGGAATTCGACACAGAAGAAAGCCATATCGCGGTAAGCCATCTTCGTCATGTCCTTTCTCCCTCTCTTGCCTCCCTTGGCCGACGCAGAGAGGAGTAGACGTTGGTGGATTGTTCTTATGTTTTTTTTCCCCTTTGCAGAGAGAGAGAGAGAGAGAGAGAGAGAGAGAGAGAGAGAGGACGAGATATTGAATGCTTGATTTGCCATCGCTGCCGATTGCTAGTGACACAGAATCGGCAAAAAGCTGTTGTTTGTGAAGCTCAAACCCACGCTCTTCCTGACTGGAATGCTGCTGTCATTTTGAGCTTATTGCTCTCCCCCCTCTTTAAGCTTGTGTAGGCCTATCTATCCATTCCTGTGGAATACTTTATTACAAGATTATTTAAAAGGCTATGTCCATGTGCAAGTTTCTTCTACACTTCTTCTTGCATGGACTTCTTGCTCTTCTTGGAATAAAGCTTTGTGTGTGTGTGTGTGTGTGTGTGTGTGTGTGATTAGGGTGTCCTTTGCAACATGATCCTGTTTTCATTAGACCTTGGTTTGCACTTTGGAGTTCTGCAGGTTTTTTGGTCTGCAAAGAATGTGGCTGAAGGAATATGTGACATTTGTAAGCTTTGACTGTGATATTCTGCTTCAAAGTTTCAATTTTGTTGTTTTGTGTTTTTCTAGCAGCAGGCAGGCAGAGGTTGTGGAATTGTACTAGTACCAGCGAGGAAGGCAGAGGTTGTGGAATTGTAGTAGTACCAGCAAGGAGCTTTTGATAATGGAGCATCAAAGCAATGTAGAGTATGCATCATGCTTCCCACCAAGGTTGGAAGATGCAGGCCTTGAAGACTGTGCACTACCTCTTGAAAAAATTCAGGTGTGGCTTGTTTACCTTTGAATTGTGCTAGTAAAGTTTATATCAGTTGGGAGTCACTTGGCTCAGAAATTTTGTCTCAAGGCTCATGACTGTAGCTTGCGGTACATGTGTGCTTGCCAAGATCAAATGGCCTACTAAACTGAAAGCTGTAACATTGATGATCTGCCTGTTTTGCTGTCTCTCATTTTATCATCTGCTGACCAAAGGTTTGGTGTGGTTTCCAGGAGGCATTTAGATTGGCAGCTGAAAAAATGCACACTGCAGCAGAGTCTGTTGTGGAAGTTCTAGGAGTGCAGGGTATCAAAGAGAATGATGATGGAATTTGTGTTCCGGACCCCAAAGGAGGGAATGGACAATGGAGAGATTCTCTTGTTGACAACAGTGATGGAATTCGTGGACCAGTATGTACCCTTGCCTGGGCATGATGTCCTTCAGTAGGGGTCCTGCTTGAGATGATAGCTCATCATTTTAGGGTTTCAATCTAGCAGTGTTTGCTTTACAAGATAGTTGTGCACATTATGATTGCAATGTGGAATGACTTGTATTTGGTATGCAGCCCATGGTTTGAGGTCATCTCCTCCACTTGAAGTATGACACAGATCTGACAATTTATTTATTTTGGCTGCAGGGTGATAGCTGTGTAGACACACATACAGGTGGGATATTAGAAGAAGGAAAAGATGCAGTAGTCGATTCTGGCATAGAGGGAAAGGAGGATAAGTTGGTTGGTGGAATAGGAGATGGGGGACCAAAGCTTGGAGAAGGGGGGTGCATTGCTGGTGATTTAGGTGGCCTTGGGGGAGTACCAGGAGTCATTAGCTCTCCAGAAAGGAAGACTCATGATGTCGATGATGATGATGATGATGAGCCCAAAGGTCCCACACTTGCAGGTGTTTCCTTGTCAATTTTTGGACATGGGGGTAGGGTGGGCTTGTAGTTAGTGAGCTGTAGCAGAGCATTGGTGATTGCCCCTTTTGTAGCAGATTTTCCAATTTCAAAACAGAATTCCAGGGCTCTCTGTCTGTCATTATTTTAGAGCTAAATGGGGCCCTAAATGTAGAGACTTCGGCACTTTGAAACTTCAAACAATCCATGAATGTACTAGCTGATAGAGCGTGACTTTGTCACCTTTGTGCAAAGTCAGCATTCTATTGGAAGGAGGGTGAAATGAATCTCTTGGACTGCATGCAGTGTACAGTTGCTTCTTCTTTCTTTTCTTCATTTTCTTTTCTCCAAGTTGTATTCTTTTCTGGAGTATGCTTGGGGAGATTTTTACTGATATCACTCTTTTGCTATTCTTCTTGTCCTTGCTCTTGGGCCATAATGACTCTGCCAAGGCAGATGATTTCAATCTCCAAGGTTAATAGTCTTTACCTCAGTTGTGCCAAGCTAAATAGATTGTTTTGTTTTTGGGTGAACAGCCAACAGAGTATGCTACATGGATAGTTCTCTGACAGAGAATCATTTGTTATATGTCAAGACAACAGAAATGGAGATGTAGTTGATGACCTAACTATTGTGCCTGTTTATTGACAGACAAAATCTTCCCAGATGGAATGTTGATCTTGAATTCTTGTATCCTTCTGTCCATGTTTGCAGTACTGTTTCTGGTGGGTAATTTGCAGTTGGGAATTTTCTTGGACCTGCTATGAGGTGGTTTTTGATCAGATGAATGGCATGGTTTACATCTTGACTCTTTCTAGAGTGACAATTGAGGGTTCAAATGGCGCATGCTGGAATAACACCTTACCTGGGGAACCCTGGAAGGACACCTTTACCCTGATCACAACCTTTGTGATTGGTCCAGAAGTGAAGATAAGTCTAATTCTTTTCTCAACTATTTCATTTGATAAAAAAGCTTAGCATTGAATCACCAACTTGGTTTTATCAGCATGCAAACAGGTCTAGCCCATGTTTTGTGTGTGAAGTGTCTCCTCTTATTCACAAATATGGGGAGAGGGGAACAATCCCATACTCAAGTGGTTGCCAGTTTCCTCCTTCACTGGTTGTCCCAAACTGATGATGCTTTGTTTGTTACAAACGAAGTGTGGGTGATCAGTTTTTGGCCTGCTGCTTAGCATGTTGTGGAAATGCTATCCATCATAAGATAAGCAAGTCCATGTCCTTCATTGCAGCCTTTTTTGTCTGTCAACGCAAAGCTCTTGTTGGGGATCCATGGATGTGGTGCTCTTATGAACAGGTGCTTTGGCAATGTAAACAACGAAATTGCCCACCCAACACCTTGTTTCTCCCAAATGAATTCAAACATTTTCCACAGCTTTCTGTGCTTCTTTCAAGCTGGGTTTGAATTTCTTTTGGCGCTCTGGATCAGGAGTGCTTCTTTCAAGAACCCCAAAACTGGGTTCTCTTCACATATTTTTGCCCCAATCATGTCATTGATTATATATGTATATTCTTGGGATGTTTTGAGAACTCCAGTAGATGTTGAGGTTTCTTTGAGGTGTTTTGACACCAATAGGTGCAAAAGTGGTGAGAGATTTCGTAGAGTTTGTGTTGGGGTGATAGTGCAGTTAATAGAGCTGGCTAGAGGCTGTTTCAGAATGAGCAATGTTTCAGAGCTTGGATTCGAAGCATGTCAGGCAGAGCAAGATGGCTCCAGAGGAGGTGTTGCTCAGTTCTTGAGTGATAGTGGCAGTAGCTCTGTCTATGGTGGGAGGATTGAGCACAGCTATTGGAGGTCTTATGGTTGTGTGCAACCCATGCCCAATTTGAAGAGGCTAGGGCTGTTGCATGGGCTCGGGATCTCCTTTCTAGATCTAATTCACAATGCCATCAATGCCATAGGGATTCCAAGGGCAAATCTCTGGTCCTTTGGAGGAGTACTGCTGTTTGCAGGCATTGTAACTCTAATTTCTGAGCCATGCCTTTCCCCTTCACAGAATGCAGCTGCGGGTGCGATGGGAAAAGCAAACAAGAAAGGGAAGGAATCAAGTGTCCTGATACAGCAGTGATGCCACCAGGTGATGTTGAGTGGGATTGTGATGGTAGTGGGGATTGGCTTGCATAATTTCCCTGAAGGAATTGCTGTTTTTCTTGGCTCAATTAAGGGATTACGTGTTTGTATCAGCCTTGGAGCTTACTATAGCTCTCCACAACAGTCCAGAAGGGGTTGCAGCTGTGTTGTCCATCTATTTTGCAACAAAAAACTGATGGGAAGTTTTCCAGCTTGCAGCTGCCTCAGATTTGGCTTAGCCTCTGGGTGTTATTCTTGTTGCTGTTTTGTTTTCTTGAAGTTTGTCAGGAGATATGCTTAAAGGCATGCTTGTGTGTGTTGGTGGGGTATATGGCATTCCAGAAATTGCATAAGGTGATTTCATTAACTTTGGAGTATGCAGACCACTGTTGAGCTGTTGCCTCTGTTTTTGTGGGCATGGCTCTGATGTCTATATGTCTGTAATTGTTGGACTTGTCTATGCTGCATGGATGATTTGAATCTTCACTGATGTCTCTGCTGATACTGAGAATCATGTTATAAGCAGTTCTGCAGCTTGCTAAACTTTGGGGCACAGTTTCTATTCTGAGTTGCCATCTGTATTCCTCCAAGATGGAGGCATTACAGCTGCAACAAATGCATTTTCTGGCCCTTGCCTACTTGTCTGTTGTTCTGCAATGTGTGTTGTGAGAGGGCATTACAGCTCCACCTAATGCATCTTGTTGCCTTCAGTCCTTTGTGTTTTTGTCTGTTTTTCTGCCATGTGTTGCAAGAGGGCATTAAGAAGCTATACTGAATGCACCTTCTTGGCTTCTCCCTTTGCCTATTTGTCTGTTGGTTTGCAATGTGTCGTGAAAGGGTTAAAGAGAAAGGCTTGGTTGTTGGCAGGTTCTCACAGTTATTAAGGTATGGCGGGTGGAGCATAAACAGTTGTTCTTTCTGACAGGCATCAACATTCAGGAGTAAAAGGTGTGCTTCAAAAACACTCAGCTCTGGAACATCAGTGTCTTGTGAAACTCACACGCATGTTCTTGAAAGACTTTCCCAACACACTGCCTGCAGAATGCTTCAGTTTCTGGCAGAAGAACTTGACAATATAAACTATGTTGGGTTGGGCCCATGATCTCCTACTGCCAAGCTGCAAGAATTGTACACAAGACAAAAGCTACCAGAGCAGATTGGAGGGTCTCAAATGCATTGGAGGGTTTCAGCTACAGCAACATACCTAGAGGAACTGGATGTCACAAAGGCGGTAGATGAACTGTGGAGGATAGAGGGGGAGAGAAAATTGAGAGGAGATGGAATGATGCGGGATTGTTTGATCATTTTCGATAATCAAACATGATATTTCAAACGTTTGTTCAAAATCTGTATTCACAAACTCAATACAAAATGAATAAGCTCAAAAGCTTGAAACATTGCACTTGTGTTTATTTAGTGTATTTAAATTTGCAACTTATTGAATTATGTACTTATTCGTTAGTACAATTATGACTTGATACACTGAAAAACTAACAAAAGATTAAATTAAACCTTAGATTATTTAATTCACACTATCGATGTTGGTGTGAAAATACTTAGGGTTTTAAAAAATTTCTTGTCTGAAACTTATGAGCCAAAAAATATTGACAAAAGTGGTGTGAACATGCAAAAGCACAATTTTCAAAGTTGTGCTTCACATCGCCAATCCACCAATTCATGAATTGTCATTTAGGAAATTTACATTATTTAATCTTAATTAGTTTTTAAAAATATTTTTACTTGTTATGAATCTAAATGTATAAGAATTTTTATAATTTGGTATGGGTGTTTTGTAAGAAACTAAAGGTCTTCAAATGGATGACTTTCATACTTTGCCACTTATTGAGGTTCGCAAGTGTCAATTTGGGGATGAACAATGAGATCATGTTCCTTAAGACTAGACAATGGCCATGTTTGGACATCATGATCGGTTCAATGACTTTATGTCATTGATGTCAATTTAATTATTAATGATAATTTTTGAAAATTTCAAAGTACATTGAATATTTGAATTTCATGTTTAAATTTTTTAAAGGTTTCAATGTGTTTATCTATGTTTATTTGCACATGAAACATGTCAAAGAAATTATGAAACATGTTTTAATGAAAAAAAAAATGGAAGCATATAGTTATTGGTGGATTCATAGTTTCTTGAACAAGTATTTATACCCCGTCTATTTTCATGGATATAGTAGCATAATGCGTTTTAATCTAAATAATTGTTTTAAAAAATGCATAATTTCAAAAACATAATTCATTGTCACATATTTCTAGTGACTATTTGCTTGGTGAAATTGGTGATTTTGTATGAAAACTTGGTGTTGTAGAATTAGTTCTTTCACCACATGGAATGTTAAAAATTCTAGTTGTGATAATGGAAGTTGGATGGATATTGGCTCTAGTACAAGAACATCCTCCATAACTTCATGCTCTAATTTGTTTAATTATTTGTTGTCTTGGTCAAATTTGGCACTATGATTGGATTCTTGACGTTCTTCATTTTCATCATGCTATGATCTCAAAGGGGACAATAGTAAAAATAAAATAAAATACATGAATAAAAATATAAAGTACAATATATTGGTTGTTGGGTAAAAATTATAAATTGATTAGTTTTTAAATAGGGTACATGTTATTCAAATAATCAATTTAATTATAATATAGGGTATGTATTAATATGAAATAATGGATTATAATCAATATAGGGTGGCTTTTATATGTATATATTAAATAACAATAAGGTGATAGAAAAAAGGTTCGACAATAATCTAATACCCCCTAAAAATGATCATTTAATGCATGTAGATCAAAAACTTTACACATTGTGTCCTCTTCAAGATTTTGATTTTGATATGGATCTATTTATAGTACAATGATTCATTGTTGAAATCAATGTTGCATGCGTCATCCACTCATATGCACAAAAACATTGGTAAGGTTTGAATCTTTTGACTTGTACTCCATCTCATTACTCAAAGAAATATTGAGAGGAAACCATTTTCGAAACAAAGATGTTTAGTATTGGGCCCACATAAAATGTATCATCTTTCTTGGAGCATCTTATCCTTTAGCAACATGTCTTCTAGAACATAACTTTTGCAACAAATTTGGTAAACATAACATTGCACCTATTTGGATCCTTGTTCCTTGGCTAGCCTTCAAATTTGTATACAAAATTCTATTGTTAACATTGAAAAGACATTCATGTTGATACATTGATTGAAGAATTATATTGGTGTGTTATGCCCATGGCTAAGCAAAATCAGTCAACTTCCATTGATCAATATTCACACACATAATCTCACCAACAATATCAACCATAAAGGTCGAAGTTTTGTCTTTTGAATAGAGTTTTGTCCACATTTCAATTGTGAAAGATACAAAAATGATCTTTAAAAATATGATAATTGATCAACATTATTTTGTTGCAAATAGTAACTTTGAAAATTTGACTTTGTCACTAGAAATACAAGTACAAAGAAATTTGTTGATGGAATTAAACATGGGATTTAGCCATTGCATTTTGAAAATACCATTCAAACTCACTTTGGCTACCCAATTATACTCCAACTAACCTTGCCTCATTCACTTTAGAACATGTTGAATTTCCTTCATGTATGTGTTCATAAAAATAGCCAATCTATCAAATGCAACTAGTACATTTTTGACAAGTAATGATTGTGAAGGCATTTGTTTTGCTTCCTTGTCCAAATTCAAAATGTTATGATAATTATTGGCACTTGTGTTGGTTGAAAGCAAATATAGGTGATGACATTACACACCTTATGTTTAAGTTTGCTTGTTTCAATTGGATTTTCAAATTGTTATATACATGTTGTAAATTGTTGCACATTTAACACTCCTATTGATAGTTTTTTCAACAATTTTTGAGGCATTCTATCTTTGCTTGTTTGTAATCAAAATTTCAATTCCATAGTTCATGTTATCAATGACATGCATTATTCAATCATTTCATGGTTTATCCAAGGTGAATTCATTTTAAATGATTGAATTTTTTTATCTATTACCATAATTTTGAAATTTATGTTAATGTTTTAGTACAAAATAATTATTTTATGAATTTAGAAAAAACACAATTAATGTGATTTGAGGGAATTAATTTTTTTCCCTTGGTTATAAGTTGTTTTTTAAACCATAACATGACAACATTTTATTATTGGATTCCTATTGGTTGAAGCATTACTATTCTTGTTCACTGGGGCAACATATAGTTTAAGCATGCATTATATATTTAAAAAACAAACATTGAAACAATATGTTGAAAAACAAAAAAAGTTTTTTATGTTTGAATGCATGTTGAATGAAAAATGCAAGAAAAAAATCATTCAACATTGATAAATTAATGTTTTTTTGCATCCAATAATGTCTATTATGCACTACATTTGAATAATCATTGATTTAACAAAGGGTAAAAATCCTCTTGAATTTGATGAATTTTAATGATGGCGAAATTTCAAAGGGCTAGCTCCATTGACTATTTTAAGTAAAAATAATTAAAATAGTTTAATAATCTATTTAAAAGAAGATCTAAGTGGTGCAAAGAAATGATAAAGGACAATCCCTTAGCCTAGTATTTGGAAAAATCTATTTTTAAAAACATAAATATCAATTATACCATGATTATAAATTTTCATTAACTACATTAATATAGTTGAATGTAACCTATATTCCGAAATGTTAACCTCATTGTGATGTTAGCACATCTAAAGGATTAAGTATATGATCAACCTACACACATTCATTCATTGACCAACCATATACCCTTTATGATTATTTTCCATCATTTGTAATTAAACTATAAATCAATTAATAATTTCCATGTGACAAAATGCTTCAATTTTTTATATATATATTTTTTATTCTGCTCATTTAAAATGGAATATGATTTCGTTTCATGACCCAACTAACTTTTATCATGTGGCATGTTCATTGAATTTTGGCAAAAATGAATTCAAAATACATAATTAAATATGTATCATCCATTTTAGATGGTTCTAAACCATGACACATAACAAAATAAAAAATCATACATGGCATATTAATTGAAATTTGGTCAAAATAAATAAACATTTAGTTAAATAGGTAAGTAGATAAGTAGTTGATAAATATTTTCATTTTATTTTTATTTAGCATTTAGTGTTAAGCCTCTTTATTTGGTTCATCCCAAATGACACTTAAAAAATAAATAAAACTATCGCAATTTTTAATATTTTTTGTGCTATTCTAAAACAATTCATTTCTTTTAATTTTTCCTAGTTTTTGATAAGTTAAAAACTATCTTCTACATTTTTTATTGTCTTTCATGGTAGAACCTTGTTGGCTTTCTTTTGTAATAGTAGCAATAATAAAATTAGAAGGCTTGTTTGTTTGTTTTTCCACGTTTTTACCTAGTAATCCCATCTAGCTTGAGCTTGTCATTGTTAAATTCATGTGATTAATTATTTTTCTTCCTATTTCTCCATAAGTATTAAATTTTTTGAACTTCTAACACTTTTATTTTCTTAGGTGTTAGTTATCAATAGATTTTGAGGAAATATTTTAGTTAAAATTTTGTTGCAATGTTTTGTTGAAGGTAACTCTTTTTTATAATGAAAAAATTAGTTTCAAATTATGTAAGATATGTCATTTTAAAGGTGATGTGGAATATGCATATTTGGATAAAAAATCATTGTGTCAAGATATGAGAAAATGTACATGTTAAACTTTCTTGTTAGTGGAAAGCTATTAATTTTCCAAGGGTTAAGTTGAAAAAAAATTCACTTACACACTTTAAGTTCACCTATAGCACATTCTTGTTGGTGTAAATAACTAAATTTTTACAACTTAATGAACATGATAGTTAATTTTCTTAATTAAACTTGGTTACATTGTGACCGGAAAGGAGTGGCCGAACAGAAAGCTTGAATGGTGGCTCTTGGATTAGGGAATCTGATTTTTGCTTTAAGGGTTTAAAAGATTAGACCCGCCGGAAAACGGACTTAATGAAGGCGGCAGTTTTATGATTTTGGGACGTGAAGGTTGAAACAGTGCATGGGAAGCTTGGCAAGGAAGCTAAAAAAAGAAAGTTCAGGCAAGAGGATTTGAGGAGAAAAGGGTGGATGTTTTCTGGAGACAGGAAGAAGCGCACAACAGGATGATTCAGCGTAGTTAATTTTGCACTTGCTTGGCTAGTAGTGGAATTTCTCCACTGTGCCAGTGACTATGTTGAACAGCTGTGCATGTTTTTGAAACACTTGATGCGAAGGGTTGATGCCGATGAAGAAAAGAGGAGGTCTTTTTGATTTTGCAGAGTGTGTTGTGTGAAGAGAGATCAGAACAGACAGTAGTAGAAAGATCAGAAATGCGCAGAGGGGAAGGGATCTGTTCTTGAGGGCAGAACTGGAGAGATAGAGTTCTAGTGTTTTGCTTGGTGGTTGTGAGAATGAATATAGTGCAGAAGTGTGATAGTCGAGAACAGAGATGCATCAAGGGGCGTTGAGATTCATTTTTGTGTTGGGCTTGGCTGATTGTTGAAATTTTTTGCTGCGCCAGCAATCAGACCAAGGATTGTAAATGTTGTTATAAGAGATCAGTGTCAAGCTGTGATGTGAAGATGAGAAACTTGTGCGTTAGAACAAGCAGAAGAGGGTGTTAACCAGAGCAAGCCTCTGTGATAGGAGTGTTGGTTGTAGCACTATGCATCCGTTGCATCTGTTGTTGTCTGAGGGAGCAGCTTAGTGCCAGATGGAACCAGAGGTTGTAGGAGACCAGTTAAGAAGATTGAAGTGAGGATGGTTGGTTGCGATCAGGAGGGAAGCGAATTAGAGGTTTAGGGTCTCGAGTGGGCACCAAGAGTCTCTAACCTTGGAAACCATGCATCAATAGGAGTCCGATCGGTGATGAACACACTGAGGACCACAAGCTTGTAGTTTCTGAACATTTTGTGAATGAAGTTGTGAGTTCTGAGTTGATGGTCAGTACTGCCAATTGTACAGCAGTGAAAATTGTGTTTTGTGTAGGGACCAGTGAATGTAGGAATGAGGACTCTAGAAGAGGAATGATTGGAAAGATCAGGGAATGTGGTAGAATGCAGGATCCCAGAGAAATAGAGAGTGTGGTGTTCGAAAGGTTGTCTGTCTGAATTCTAGACCCCTCCTTTTTGGTTACAACATAACTTCATGTGTGTAGGTCTTTTGTTCAAACATTGAATATTTGAAAATTGTTGAAATTACCATATACAAAAAAGGAGAACACACCATCAATGTCAATGGTCATGCTAATTATTGTTTCATGTGATAGAAAAATGGGACCTAAACTCACTAGTTAATTTTGTAAAAAAATTGATCAATAGTTATATAATTGATATGGAATAGTATCTTGAATGAATATAAATGATAAAAAAATAAAATTCCTTATTTATTTTGAATCATGATTATATAAGAACATAAAGCATGTTTAATGATTTGTATATATATTCATATAATTTCTAAAAAATAAAATATATTTATGGGATTACTACTTAGTGGGTTTAGATTAATGTTTTTTGGTTCTTAATTTTGAAGGAACCTTGGTTTTGGTTCTATATATATATACAGATAAAATTGGTGGAATGGATGTATTGTTAATAACCATTCTTTGAATTTGTAAAATTTTTATTTCTATTACTATTTATTTTTTCAAAACGGTGTAAAGACAATAAAGTTATCCATATAATTAGGGCAAAAACTTTTAATTTGGCCAAAACATAATTTAAGATCAATAAATGGGCCCAAAAAAAAAATCACTTGATGGGGTTAAATTTTTTTAGATTGCCAAAATTAATTTTGGTGGTTTTTGCAATTTCAACTTGAATTTTAAATTTCACTATTATGCTTTCATTGTTGATAATAAACTAAAAATAATTTTCCTTTTGAAACAAATTGAAAAAAATGTTAAAATATTACATATAGAATTTTTTTACTTTGAATGATAAAAATAAAACATCTTTTCATTCTTGTGCACTAAATTTCAAATTCCAACTTATTTTAATAAAAATTTTATCTAAATTTGTTTGAAATGTTAACCTACATTTTAAAATGTGAAATTAGATGATCCTAATGTATTATAAGGCCCCCCTTTACACCCTTTGTTCCATGACATTCAAAGCTCAATGATTTGATAAAATTTAGTTGGTGTTCCAAGTTTGTTTTACCAATGATGTTGTGAACTTAAGGGACCTTTCAATTGAAAATGAATGAAAAGTGCACCTTAAATTTCATATGGAAACATTAAAAGAAAATTATAATCTACAATTTTGGTTAGACCCACTTCAAAGAGGTTGGCATGTCAAAATTGATGGCCTTAAACCATAAAACAAAATGTTACATTATTGGTTACCAAAGAATATTTTATTTAATATTTTTTTAAATGGTAAGTTTGAGGGAATTTTAATCACCTTTAGATTTGTTTACCTTATAGGAACTATTTAGAG
The DNA here is from genome assembly GCA_963921925.1 of Sphagnum tenellum. Taxonomy (NCBI): domain Eukaryota; kingdom Viridiplantae; phylum Streptophyta; class Sphagnopsida; order Sphagnales; family Sphagnaceae; genus Sphagnum; species Sphagnum tenellum. The sequence goes on from OY998144.1 coordinate 27,913,905, forward strand.
TTCATCTTTTTGATTTTGCAATTTCTTTTCTCAAACTTTTTCCCAAGCTCCTCCCATATGCAGGCTATTAAGTTATCTCCTTTTAATAAAATAGTATTTTTGACAAGATTGCTTATAATGCCCCCAATCTTTATAATTAAACTTATGTTAATTAAAGACTAGAAAAGATTATTGGGCGAGTCAAATTGAAAGAACAAAATGAACCCCAATAATCCCCCCCCCCCCCCCCCCCCCCTCCCCCCCCCAAGATCATGGGAACATTTTACATGCTTACTACCTCACTTCATTGGTTACCTTGAATATTTATTATTACATATATAGCTAAAAAGAAGATTTAAAAAATAGGTGCCAACTAGGGTTGTGCAAGTATATGGTTTAGGACTTATGCATAGTTCGTGTTTAAGTGCAAGTATATGGTCTAAAACATATTCATCATGTAATTTGAATGTAATTGAAAATTATGGTGACCTTTTATGGACATCACATTGGTAAGTTTTCTTGTATCTATTTGAAACTTTTATATAAAATGTTGACATTTAAAATAAAAATAAAAATTGTAATAACACAATTAGCCTTTCAAAAATGCAAAAACACATTGAAATTGTGGATTTTAAATAAGCAATGCATTTTTGGAATTTTGACAACAATTTTTATAACAACTTATAAAATTCATGAGTATGAATTTTTATTTTACAATATTTTATTAATTCTATGTATTTGAAACTTTGAGATATTGCATGAATGATGTTTAGGAAATTGAATATACATTGAATGAATGAAACATGATTTATTTATTTATTTATTTTGTCAAGGGCTTTTCAAGATCCCAAGAACTATAACATTCTAAAAAAGTCCCTTTAAGCAATTCTAGAAATGATTGATCATAAAATTACTATAGAGATTATTTGGACCATTTTTCATAACATTATTTTGATATTTATTGTTATACCATCTTTTGTTTTATTATATTCAATGGATGAGATAATAAATCCAACAATTACTATCAAAGCTATTGGACACCAATGGTATTGGAATGCACCCTTTCCTAAAAATGATAGAAGTGTAGAAAAAGCACTAAACTAGTTTTAATGATCTCCAAAGCTTTTGGCTTATTGAAAGAAAAAACAAAAGTATTTTCATGTGATGTGAAAAGACTCAAGAAACTAAATCATGCTAGAAATGGGGAGTAGAGGTTAAATTGTTTTTTAGAATTAAAAAAAAAACAACTTATAACATGTTGAATTGAACTTGGAAATGTGTGTGTGTGTGTGTGTGTTTTAACAAAATCTAAAGGTTCATATTTTAAACTAGATTCGAGTACACTAAAAATGAACTTTCAAAAGGGATTCTCAATTATTGTTTTTGATCCATCTTAATGTGCTTTCAATGAATATTTGTGTAAGTGTAAAAATATAACATTGAACACATAAGTGTCCAAATTCATTTGATGAGTGTAAAACAAACTCATTTACATGTAATGTAAAATCCTATAATATCATGTAAATAAACAAATAAGGAGAAAAATTAATGCAAAATATGTAATCTATGTTTAAGGTTTGGGGTAAAATGTTTTACATGGGATCGTGTAAGTGTATTTGAAAGTAATTTAGATTTATTGTAACATAAGTATGATGAAAACATAAGTATGATGAATGGTGTAAGTGGAAATCATTTACATGATATGCACAACTACTATTTACACACCATTTACACTTTACACATGATTTTGGCAATAACTTATTCTACTTGATGCAAATGAATAGGGTTAGTTTTGCATGTAACTAAGCTCTCCTCAAGGCAACAATTACCTAATTCAATATCAACATTTCAAAGGAAAAACCAAGAAATGGAGAGTGTTTTCAAAATAATTGAACTTTTTCATGAATTTGAATTTGGAAGTGAGAAGTAGATGATACAAATAACGCATCATTTTTATTGGAAACCAAAATTGTGCAATTTTTCACATATATGTAAATATTGTTTAATCATAAGAAAAAAATTTATTTTCTTGATATACTAAATTTGAAGAAAACCCATTTTTTTTTTGTTTGAGTTGGGTGCCCCATACAAAAATTGTGCAATTTTTCACATATATGTAAATATTGTTTAATCATAAGAAAAAAATTTATTTTCTTGATATACTAAATTTGAAGAAAACCCATTTTTTTTTTGTTTGAGTTGGGTGCCCCATATTTTCATTTTTTCATTAGGGAATGCCAACTTCTCTCAAGTGTTTCAAAATTGAGGTTCATCAAACCCTAAAATTTTAACCATGCTTTTTTATATTATTGAACTTTAAACCCAGAAATCAATTTATAACAAACCCTAAAAACCCACCATTATGTAAAGCAATTGAAGGAATTCCATAATTTATTTGGACAATACATTATATCCATTTTGGGTATGTTGGGGTAAAAAATTGAAGATTTTGGGGTATGTCATAAACCCTAAAACCCTAAACCCTAATTCAGGAAGGCGAGTACTCTTGAGCGCTGCTCCCTCTCTGGCTCCAGCTCTCTCTCTCTCTCGCGCTCTCTGGCGCGCGCGCGCGCTCGACATCGCGCGATTTGCTTCCGCCAGCAGCAGATGGGTTGTCGAGGATTTGTCCTCGGCAAAGCCTTGATCTCGAAGCTTTTCTCGGATCCCTGTTCAGCTCCTCCATTCAGTTTGGGGGTGTGTGGCATTCGTGCCGTAGCGGCAGCAGGAGAAGCAGGAGCAACAGCAGAGACAGCGGCAGCAGCAGCGGTTTCGGAGGAGGGGCGGAGGATTAGGAAAGTGGGAGTTTTCTGGGATTTGGACAACAAGCCGCCTAAGCAAGTACCTCCATTTGTTGCTGCCTTGCATCTCAGAAATGTGGCGGGGAAGTTTGGTGAGGTTGTGGATGTCGTAGCTTACGCGAACCGGCATGCATTTTCTTTTCTTCCGCAATGGGTTAAAGAGCAACGGAAGGATAGAAAACTCCTTGACAAACTTGAGACTGCAGGCGTTGTGAAGGTAAGTCCATGTAGTACCTTTTCTTTTGCAATTATTTTCTACCCCCTCTCTCTCTTTCTCAAGCGTAGATCCTCCCAGCTTCTGCGTTGAAAGTTCTTTCAATTTTCCTGAGAGAGGTCTTTTGAGTTTTAGGGTTTTTTTTTAGTACCTCTCTCTCAGTGAGCTTTATTGCTATTTGGTTTCTTGACTGCGTCGAAGAACAGCCCAGAGAGCCATACATTTGTGGCTACTGTGGGTGTAAATGTCGAACTAATGAGAAGCTGAAGAAGCACTTCCGAGATCTTCATGAGCGGGAGCGTACGAAGAGGATGAATCGAATGGACTCCATGAAAGGAAAGCGACGTCTCAAGTACAAAGCAAGCTTGGCTGAAAAGGAAGAAAGGTATAAACGGACCTAAAATTGATGAGGATTCCTCTGAATTTTCTCTGTGAGAATTTGAAGGAGAAGATAACTGTCTTGGGATCCAGGGCAGATCTGTTTATTTGATATACATTTGAATGTGATGATGACTTCCTGTACAGTTTTCATGATCATGAATGAGGATCTGTACAACAAGAAATGTTTAGGGTTGACTTCTGTCTTCCAGGTACAGGAATGCTTCCAAGGAGATTTTAGTTCCAAAAGTAGGATATGGACTTGCATCAGAGTTGAGAAGAGCAGGAGTTTATGTGAGAAGGGTAGAGGACAAGCCGCAAGCTGCTGATGAAGCTCTGAAATCGCATATGGCAAGGTCAATCAAACAAGGGTTGCATTGCATTTGTCTAGTGTCTGATGATTCTGATTTCTCCAATGCACTGCGAGCAGCTCAACAGAAACAGCTTCGGACTGTTGTTGTTGGTGACACGACCACACTAAGTCAGTTTGCAGATATCAAATTCTCATGGGAAGATGTTGCATCAGGCAAAGCTCTTGCCAGAGCTACTGAGGCTCATCGGCTGTGGTCCACAGAGGATGCTTTGCACAAAGAGTATATGGAGGATTGCCTTGAGAGGAGGGAAGGTGAGATTGCACAAAGTTATCTCAGGAGCGAAGCTTCACTTTTCTCAGAGGATGAAGAAGACGATTGCCTGTGGGAAGAAGATAGACAACAAGCTCCATTACAGAAAGCAGTTTCTGTAGACTACTGGTGGATGTCTGATGATGATGAAGATCAAGATGATGCTTGCAGCACAGACAATTGACTCCTCGGGTTTTCAATGAAAACAGTGCAGATCGCGTGCCAGTTTCAACTTCCAGTCTTCAGTGTGGCATGCCAGAAGACAGCAATAATTGGATTTCTCAAAATCCTGCAGTGTGGTGAAACAGCTCATCTTTCTGTGAGCATCTTTCTTCCATATGATTAGAGTTTTTTGATTGTATGTGTCATTGTTCTTTTTCTGCTTTCTGAATTCTTGTAATGGTGCAAGGGTCACATTCTTATGTACAGAGGGTTTCAAAGTGTTGTGGAGGTTTCTCTGCAATCTATTGCATATATTATGCACACTGTCAGGTTACCTTCAAAGTGTTGTGGAGATTTCTCTGCAATCTCAGAGATATTTTATGCACACTCAGGGACTGATCCTGAATTTGTGAGGATAGTCTGAGGGCATTCCCAGTGTCTGGGTTGTGGCTTCTTGTCAGAAGGTGACTTTAAGGTGGATGATGAAGTAAATTTTATTGATGCTGATAGATTAGCTCAGAGCACTGTCAAGTTAATATTTCCTTGTGGTAGGTAGGTGTCATCGTGGGTGACCAAGAAGTGGCTCACCATGTCTACCACTGTGGGGCAAATCCTGCTTGATGCTATTGATAGTTACAGTTGTCACTGATGAGTGGCATGCTGTGTGTTGCAACAGGCTTTTCTTCAAATGTGAATCATCAGCAGATACAAGCCAACACTGTTCTATGCAATATCTGCTGGTCTGCACTTTTGAGGCCCTCTGCAATTTTTAAGAGGAGGCACAGTCATGGTGATTATCTTCTCTCTCTCTCCCCACAGACAACAACAGTGTGCCTACATCATTTGCCTGCATGCATGTAGGGGTGTTATGATTTGTAGAACAGAGGCTGTGTAAGTGGCAGCAATAGTGGGCCTCATTGTGAGTCATCATCTATCTTGATACTGTTTCCAACCCAAGTTAACTTCAAAAGTAGAGATGGTATTTTTTATTTCTCTGTATAATATATCCCAATGAACAACTTCAAATTACAAGTTCACTTGATTCCAAAACTCCCGTATGCAGCAAATACAACCTTAAATGCATAGTTTGATTCAATCATGGCTGTGGTAGGGTGTGGTGATGACGCACACATGGACCTGACTGCTGCCAAAAATTACATCATGAAATTTAAAACTTTTGCGCGTTTTCAAGTCGGTTGGCCATGTCTGGGTGGGCATGAAACAAAGAGTTGGAAGAAGAGGGAATAGAGTTGCATCTAGGGGATGCATGTTGCAAATCCTTTGAGAATTTCCAGGAAGAACAAGGAGATGAAGGGAGCTGAAGGGCCTATCGTGTCATTGACCCTTCACCCAACTTGGATTGACAAGTCTTATGTTTTGACTATCTAGATGAAGGCAGGTAAAGAGTGGAAACATTCAGGATACTCATGCTTTTCTATCCTCACTCATTGTTCTCAGTGTGCCAAATTCATGTTTTCCAACCTTGAGTGGTGGTGATACTTTTCCAAGCATGAAATGCAAAGAAGAAAAACTTTGCTTGTTCTTTTCCCTTTGCAAAGAAGAAAAGCTGTGCTCCTTCTCTCTTTGTGAAGACGATTGCTCTGGTGAAATACAAAATAGGTTATGGCCTTCAATTCAAGAACCCAATCACCATGGTTGCAAAGGTAAACAGTGCTTAACCCTGCCATTCAATTTGAGAAATCAATCATCATGATTGCTAAGGTAAACACTGCTTACCCCACCATTCAATTTTAGAAATCAATCAACATGGTTGTGAAGGTAAACAGTGCTTATCCCTGTCGTTCAATTCAAGAAATCAATCATCATGATTGCTAAGGTAAACACTGCTTAACTCCACCATTCAATTTGAGAAATCAATCATCATGATTGCTAAGGTAAACACTGCTTAACTCCACCATTCAATTTGAGAAATCAATCATCATGGTTGCAAAGGTAAACAGTTCTTAACCCTGTCATTGAATTCAAGAAATCAATCATCATGATCGCTAAGGTAAACACTGCTTAACTCCACCATTCAATTTGAGAAATCCATCATTATGATTGCCAATCTAAACACTGCTTAACTCCACCATTCCGTTCAAGAAATCAATCACCATGGTTGCAAAGGTAAACACTGCTTATCTCTGTGACACTTGTAGCTCTAATCTGATACTGAAATGACACAAACATCTGCACCTTGAAAACACGGTCCTTGTCCCTGCCCCTTTGGAAATCTGACAAAGAATGAAAAGAATGATGACACATGGTGGTCCACTTTGTTTTGGACTTCTGCTTTCCCCCATCATCTTATTTCTAATAACAAGCAGCAAAATCCTTAACTTAAGATTACAACCTGAATTAGAGATCTCCATGCTACTGCTGCAATTAAGTATGTAACATTCAAGTGAAATTAAGTTCAAACTTCTCACTCTGTTGTTTTCTGTGATGCAACAGCAAGCACATGTCATGAATGTGTGTGTACGCAATATGTGAAAGTCAGAGCATGATCTCCCAAGTGATTCAACATGCTGTGTGTGTGTCCACAACAAAAAATCATTTTGCAAAGCAAACATTCAACATGCTGAATGTGTGGAAACAAGCATGATTTTTATATATATATGTAGCTCACTGTGAAGTCTTTCCATCGCTCTATTCTTTATTATTTTTGCAAGCTCACACAAACCTTGTACAATTCAAGCTTTCTGCATGATAGAAAAGACACTGGAGATCTTCAGTTGTTGCAAACTAGTTTAGTAGAAAGAAGCACAAAAGGCAGACTGGTTTTTGAGAATTTGCAAAAGAAGGTGATGGCGGGTTTTGAGCATCAACACTTGAAGGAGATGAAAGCTGGCTTGTGTGAGCTTCACATACAAGGCTCTTCCTCATCTGCTGCCCCATGTGAAGAAACTTCAGAAACTATGACAATCATGGGTGGTGGTGGTGGTTTTTGTGGTGGTCCCTACCCAGATGTGGACAAGAGTCTGCGTGCTTTAGCAGGGGCTGCAGAAGGCTTTGGACATGCAGCTGTCGGTGGGCTCAATGGCAAGCTCTACTATGTCACATCTCTTGAAGGTGGTATTTCATCCATGCACCACCCACCTGCAGTGTATCCAATTTGTTCAATCCTTTGCGTAGCACAAATGGATCCTAGTGATTGTTCAATCCTTCATATGATTGATTTTTCTGATTTTTCTCCTTTTTGTTGTTTCTGTGTTGTTGTGTGGTTTGGGTTTTTAGCATCTTTTGAGCATTTTGTGCATGTGCTATTTTGGAGAGTTCTTGCAAGATCCAGTTCATAACAGCAACTTTTTTAAAAACAAATTCGTTCATTTTGTGCAGATGATGGTCCAGGTACACTGCGAGAAGGCTGCAATTCAAAAGATCCACTCTGGATAGTCTTCAAGGTTTCTGGGACCATTCCCTTAATACAAGGCATCTTGGTTTCTTCAAACAAGACAATTGATGGGCGTGGAAAACATGTAAAAATCACTGGCAAGAGCTTGCAGCTGTTCAAGTGTGCGAATGTGATCATTTGCAACTTGGAGTTTGAGGGTGGAACAGGACCAGATGTGGATGGTATCCAGTTGAAGCGTGGTACATCACATGTATGGATTGATCGCTGCACATTTTCCAACTATGCTGATGGCTTGATTGACATCACTCTGCAATCCTCTTATGTCACTGTTTCAAGGTAGAATATCTGATGATGATGAATTTGCAAATTTCAGAAATGGTGTGTGCTCTGAAACAATTCATGTCAAGCTTTCTTGGGAGCTCAAGAGCTTTGTGATAACAATCTATGTACCTATCATCTTCATCATCATCATCATTGTTGTTGTCATCATCTCCTTCAGATAGATTTGCTTGTTTGTTGTGATGACAATTTTGCTTCATTCACCTTGTTTGCTGCTGTTTATTGGAATTTATGAATTTGGTCAGATGCCATTTCTTCAAACACAATAAGACAATGCTCATTGGTGCAAGCCCAAAGCATATAGGAGACCGCAACATTCGAGTCACCATCCATCACTGCTTTTTTGATGGAACAAGGCAACGCCACCCACGAGTACGATTCGGAAAAGTCCATCTCTATAACAACTACACACGAGCATGGGCTGTGTATGGAGCCTGTGCTAGTGTGGAATCTCAGGTACAAGAATCCACCAGATCTTACATGCCTGGATCTAGCTGCAAGTAGCTCTCTCTTTTCCTCTGTATGAAAATTTCTTTATAAGATTGATACCAGCTTAGTTGGAATCTGTAGACAATAGTGATAAAAATGCAGAAATAGATTTCTCTCTTTGCTCTGAATGAGGATCTTGAATGACGATTTGGAGCATCTGGGGTGGAATCTGTAGTCTGTAGACATATTTATCAGGTTCTTCTTCATCATCCTTGAACAAAAAATGATTTACATCTTTCTGAGTAGGAGAGATGTTGTGTTTCAACAGATTTTGTCACAGCATTGTGTTTATGAAGCTGCAGACAACAAGAAGGCATTTGAATATTACATTGAAAAGGTAAAGCATGAACCGAAATTTCTGATATTGGTTTTTCTGCTTCTCTAGCTTTCCATTGTCTTCTATTCTTTTTCTGTTTTTTGGAAGATTTCATAATTTTGAGCTTCCTCTCTTCTTCTTCTTCTTCTGTTTGGATCTGTTCTTGGGGATCAGCATACTTTTGCAAATGCTATATGCAGGCAGCAGATCGTGATGAGAAGGAGTCGGGAAGTCTTAGATCAGAGGGAGATTTGTTCCTCAATGGTGCTGAGGGCCATGTTCAGGACCCTGATTCTGTGTTCAAAGCCCAAGACTTTTATGAACACTGGACTCTTGAACCTGCAGACACGGATCTCATCAAGAATGTGTCAAGGAATGCAGGCTGGCAGAACATTGCAGATCTGCCTTCTGACCTCACAGATGTGAACGAAGAAGAAGAAGCAGAAGAAGAAGAAGAAGAAGCAGAAGAAGAAGAAGAAGAAGAAGAAGAAGATGATGATAATGCAATCTGAGACCAAAGTTCCTCCATCCTTTGCTCAACTTGTATATAGATATATATACTCAAGAAATTCCTAGTTTGCTTGGCAACACACAGATTCCAAGTTCTACCTAAACCTTGCTGCAATTGTTTACAATATATAATCTCTGGAAGAGATTCTTCCAGAGGTACATTTGCAGCAGTACTTGTTTCAAAACTATGTTTACAGCAGCACTGTTGTGTGTTACTGCGTTTCTTCTTCTTCATTGTGAATTGCCTTGGACACATACCAAACATATTGGTCTATGTTAATATATACATATAATCAGATGAATTTCCTGTGGACATTTGTGAAAGAATGGCACCTTGGGTGAATGATTGTGGCAAGGAATACAATTCTCTCAATCTTCTTCTGCTGATGCAAACTTTTTCTCTGAGTCTTCTTTTGATGGTGCAAAGTTTCTGGGATCTTGTGAGGAGTGCGGCAGATTTGCAATGGCTCTACTGAGTCATGTCTTAAAGCAGTGGAAATTTTTGGAGGAGACATTTACAAAGTCATGTTGCACTCTTGATCTTCTTCTTGGTCTGATGCTGCAAAGTTTTCCAGATCTTGTGTAAAACTGCAGCACATTTGTAATCACTACTGACTCATCTATTGAGGGGTTTGAATCTTTGCTTTTTCCATGGCATGCTGCACAATGTGCCAATCTTGTTTTTTGTCACAAGCCCCCTTTCTTTCATCCCTTGCATTTCCTCTCTCACACTCTCAAGTTCCTCAAGACCACAAACTTTGCCTGCCCCTTGTTCCCTGATGCAATCTTCTTCTTCTTTGTTGTCCTCCCCCTCTTCTTCTTGTACATCTTTATAAAGAGATGTGACAAGTTCTCAAACTCTGATGTCACTGGTCTCACTTTCAGGAAGTTGCTCTTGCTTCCTTCAAGAGCATGGCAGCAGGCTTGTGGGGCTATTTTGAAGCAGCAGGTAAACAAGATTCAGGCAGGACGAAACATAGAGAAGAAGAAAACAAAGCAGCAGGTAAACAAGATTCAGGCAGGGACGAAACATAGAGAAGAAGAAAACGAAGCAGAAGCAGAGGAGAGGGAGGATGCAGTCCAAGGGTAACAGCAGATGATGTGCCAGGCAGAAACCCAAGTTTTGGTGGCACATTCTGGAATGCATCCCATGCTTGATGCTGTTGAGCAAAACCTAGATGTATGTCGAGATGGCTTACAGCTCCTGGAAGATTACAAATTCAACCTCTCCTTTCCTCATTAGCTTGCAACAGAAAGTGGAATTTTGTAACCAAGGCTTGAGCTTTCTGAAGACAGAAAGAAGAAGAATTTTGTAGCTGAGGAGCTCAAGTTTCTTGCAAACAGAGAAGAAACATTTTGTAGCTGATGTGCTCAAGCTTTTCCAACAGAAAGAAGCAGAATTTGGAGCTGAAGTGCTCAAGATTTTTGGAGCAGAAAGAAGAATTTGGAGCTGGAGCAGTCTAAGTGTTTTCCAACAGAAAGGACAAGAATTTGGAGCTGGAGCAGTTGAGCATTTTACAACAGGAAGAAGAAACTAGAGCTGAATTGCTTGAGCTTTATGCAAACAAAAAGAAAAAGAATTTCTAGCTGGAGGTTGAGATTTTTGCCACAGAAAGTGGAACAATAGCTACACATGTGGACACAGAAGTTGTTTGCTTCATGATGATGCACTAGACCGATGAAATAATGGAAGAACTGAATCACAGCTGTTTCTTGAAGAGTTTCACATGGAATTTTGATACAGAATGGTCAAACTGATTGACAGAAATTTTCAACTTTGCAATTCTGTGATGAATGTCAATTTTTGCCATGCTATGTGTACCTGTTTTGTGAAACTGTTGCAAAACATTGCTTTGTAAATTGTTGACAAATGTTTCATTTTACATTCAAGATGTTTAGATATGACTGCCATTTCAGAGGTTTGAGAGATTGCTGTTGCTCATGGAGCCATGTGCAAGCTTGGCTCCCTCCATCCCTCCCCATTACAGATCAGCAGCATGAGCCACCACATGCAAGCTTGGCTCCCTCCATCTCCTTCCCCTTGCAGATCATGCATGCTTTTGTCAAATCCTGAACCCTTAAAGCCTCAACTGTTCATCCAAATGGTCCTCAAAGGACCAAGCCCTCCAACCCTGAAACCAAGAATTTTAGAGTAAGCATGATTTGCATATGTACAAATCCACAGATGAGTAAAGAGTACTAGAACAAAGATAGTTGCTTCTTTCTAGGTGTTCCAACAATAATCAATTGAAGACAAAACTCACTTCCACTGATATCCTTAGACCTGATGTCTCTCAAAAACTTCTAAACTTCTAAACAGATATCATCTTCTACTCTTGAGTTTAAACAAGAAATGGTCTGGTGTGGCATTTCCATGGTTGAATGAACCAATAGACAACTTGCAACAATCAGAGGTTCTGAAGATTGTGAAGGGTCTGAGAAACTGAAAAAATTCAAAGCTGTGGAATCTAGAACAGCTAGAGATCACATGTCAATGCCACTATTGTGAGGGACTCACCAGGTTCTCACCTTTGATTTGCATAGAGTTTGCCATAACATTTAGTTGGCTCCAACAGCAGTGACTGAAATTTCAGAACAACAAGACATACACTACCTCAGATGTAAATCTATGAATTGGCAAAAGGTGTATGGTTAGACTCTTGGAACCTGCATGCAAATGTGGAGGTGGATATTTCTACCTGTCTTCAGACATTCCCTTGAGCTTGCAGTGACAATATCCAACATAGTGCTCCTGCCCTCCTCGAACTGCTGTTGTCACCACTGCTTGGGTAGGTGGAAACTTATAAAAAGGTGTTTATGCTTCTAAGACCACTGGGTAAACTCACAGATTGAAACATATCTCATGACTGTCACCACACACTTTGTGGACAGTATTAATGATCTACCACATTGCCTTCTGATCTTCTTCAGAAAGGATAAATGCAAACACACTGCGCAGCAGAGTAAATGCCAATCAAGAGGATGGAAAAATTAAACATGCTAACTATACACAATGCCTCAAACTGCAATACATGTAAAAGATTATAAAAACTATACTCCAGGTTTGCTAAACAAGCAGATCACAGCTGAAGGAGAATGCAATATTGAGTCCTGAAATTCACTCACATGTGTGGGACAGTGGAATAAATTTGTAAAGCTAATGACATAACAGCTCCAAATACAAACTGTGCATACATGGTCAAAATGCACATGTATTTCCCACTTATGCATTTTGACAACTACCAGTGGTAGAGCACCAGATCCACCTAGATTGTATTTGGAAGATAAATCACCCTCTGAGAAGCCTGAAAAACTTGACCTAATAGAGACAAAACTTTGGCAGGGAAGAAGTACTCACTAGAATGCTCATGCATGAAAGGTGCAGCTGTCACCTTCAACTTTGCTGGCAAAACTCCGAGTCTAAAATTGTGATTTGGAAACCAGTATTCTCTTAAGTTGGAACCATATGCTGGCTCATACTCTAACCCATCCCTCCTATGTTCCCCCATTTCTCTCTTCTAATCTGCTTATAAACATCCTGTCACCAATTCATGCAGGGTAAGATTCTAACAGGCCATATAATCCAAAGGCTTCCAAAACATTTGTCGTTTTGGAAGCTATCAAAAAAGAGATCTGCCACTTTACAGATTTCTTCTGCATTTATCCGTGGCCATTAAAGCAGCAATGGCAATAGTTGCAGAAATGGGGCCACTTCTGGAGTGGCATTGTCAAATGTGGGTAGTGCACATGACTTCTATTGGACAGCTTGAGGCCAACAATATAATGCCACATCTTTCAGTGAGATGGATAGTTCAATCTTTGAGATGCAAAGAGGATTGCTACAAACTGCCTCCACTTTCTTACAATCCATCCTGGGTTACCTTTTACTACAGAGGGGCTGAACTTCAAGTTGTCACAAGGTGACCAGCATATACAAGAAAAGAGGTGCCTTCCCTACTCTCTAGGTCTCAATGCTGCCATTGAGGAAGGCAACCCAGTTGCATTATTGACCCTGTCAGTACCCCCTCGCACATTATATTGCTCATGCACCCTGAGCCGATTCTCTGCCCACCATTGCTCTGCCTCATTCTCACTGAAACGTTTTCGGCTGCAGATTTGAGTAACCAAAGTTGGTAAGTGTATGCAACAGAAAAATCTCCAGAACTCACAAAAGTAAAAATTCTTGAAGACATTCTTTCTCCCTTGCCAATCACAGGTCCACCCTACACCTAGACCAGCGACCATGCACAAGGTAGACAGCAGCTATGAGGGGAAAAAATAACCCTTTGAGGATGGAGGACAGGTACCTGAATCGCACACGCTTCAGGTCTTTACCTCCACCTGGTAGTGATGTAAGTGTGATATACACACCAGGTTCATCTTGTTCTACCCACTCTGCTTCAGCAACTCTTCCGTTCTCAGATGAAAAGGAACTACCCACTGTCCTGGCCCCATCCTCATTCTGGTGTGCTGTTTCCAGTCCATTTGTATCACCTTCTGGAAAACCATTTGCTACTTGCATGGCCATTGTAGGCCTGCTTTGCAAGCCTCCAAATTCATTCACAGTGCCAGTGTGAGGACTTGAAACATGTGGACTCCCCACTGGTAAAGAGTCATGGACTGCATGAGAGTTTGACACTAAATGGGAGTTGCCTACACCATTCACATCCACATCTCGAACATTGGTTGACCCAGAATCACCATTATATCTTTGAGGCACAGACTGAATACCTCCACCATCAGGTGGTGCCAGCACATGAGAAACCATGGGATGGACACCATTTGGAGACTCATGTTGACCAGTAGACATGGATCCTGTCCTTCCATGTCTAAAGTCACTCATTGGCAGTCGTTCTGCCATTTCTTTGAGCTGCAAAATAAATCAAGAACCTCAGTCCCAAACACAATTGGCAATCACAGAAGCAAACATCTGTGGAAACATCAGCACGGGGGCAAACGTGACCCACATGTAAAGTTGCTTTTACAACAAGACCTCTTTGGCATGTGACATTACAAGAATGGAATGGAGGACTTGCTCACATCCAGTTCCCCATTAATCATAAACCTGGCTTTCAACCTGCTGCTACTTGAAAGAAAATCCTAAAATAGTGTAGATCTGGATCAAGCAGGCTATAACAGACGTAGTTACCTTCTTAAACAACTTAAAAAGCATTCAGATAAGATACCTGTGTAGTGAGAGACTTGATGACCTCCTTTGCGGCTCTTGACTTTTTAGCCTCCTCAGAAGCCATGGAAATGGCATTCTGTAGCTGTTGCTGAGAGTGCTGCACATCCTTCTCTTGAATTTCAAACTGGCGAGTCATCCTTTCAATCTGGGAAACAGCCAAAAGAAGGTGTTGATGTAAGGCAGGAACTCAACAATTGCAATGTTACTATAACATGGGTGTCCATTGAATAGCTTCGCAAAGACTCCTGCACCAACGCAACACATGATGGCATTTGAAGTTTTTTGTATGGGGGATTGACCACATTATGTGCAAACTACTGCAAAGTCTTAGTATGCCACAGATACAACACTCCTGATAGTCATATGACCTTGCATTGAGTTACCAAGACTTGTAGGTACCTGTGACTGTAACTTGAGATTCTCCTCAATCAGTCCCTCATTGGTCTTCTTCAATTCTTCAACTATTGATTTTGAAGTGGTCAGGCCACTGATGGTTGGAGTTGGTGTTGTGGATCGAGGGGGACTGACCCGCCTTGACAGAGGGGACACTGCCCGTGAAACAGCTCGGGGTGTTGTGACAGCGATGGATGAGACTATTGATTTCTTGGGGTTTGATGAGTGGGAAGATTTGAATTCAGACTTAAAAGTGGTGGGGACATTCACATTACCCCATGATGACAGTGATGGAATTCCACTTGGTGCAGGAGAAACACGGCTGGAAAAAGACTCTGGTTTTTTCATTCGCTTTGTCCCCACTTTTCCCTCAATCTGCTTAACTGTGTCAAAACTGGTGGGATATGCATGTGTTGGAAGTTGTGGTCTTGGCAACTTGAAATCTGCTTTCACTGAAGTCTCTTTCAACTCAATAGCTTGTTGATTCACATTTCCCCTTCTGGACAAAATTCCCAGAGACATGACCCCAGCTTCAAAAGGCTTCTTCAACTTATTAGAGCAGGAGTCACAAACCCGATAGAGCTTGCCTGGGTTGGGGGCCAATGCTGCCTTTGGGGCCCTTTTGGAACTGCATGCATGACAAAAGACAAGTCCACAGTGGTAACAATTGTGTCGTTTCCTTGTGAAACTAAATGGCAGCCTACAACCTGAGCAGGCTGACTGGTCAGCTCCCGGCAACCATTTGTGTAAGCATATAGCAGCCATGAAGCTCCCCCCACAAGCTATACTTTTCACTTGCTTATCCTTCAAGGCTTCCACAAGTGTGGGTAAATTCCTGTCTTCTGTATCTCCATGGCCAAGCCTGCCATTGGCACCCTTACCCCATGTGTAGACCTCTGACTTGTGTGTCAAAACAGCAACATGATGTGCCCCACATGCAATGTCTTCCACATAAGCTTCCCAGAGTTTTCCCTCAACTAGCCCTGGCAGCTTCCCATCAGCCTGTGGATCCCCCAGTTGTCCATATGTTGTGCTACCCATTGTGAAAACCTGTCCTGATGTTGTCAGTGCTACTGTCAAACTGTTCCCACATGCCACCTGACGGAAATTATGGTCAACAACTGCTGCTACACATGTTGGCACCAATCGCTGCTCTTTATCTCCATGGCCTAGTCTTCCTTTATCCCCATCACCCCAAGTGAAGAGCTTTCCAGAGGAGCAGTTAATTGCACTTGAGTAACCAACCATGACCTCAACAACTGCTGCAGTATGCCAGACCCCACATGCTGCCCTTACAGTTTTCAGTCCCTTCAAAGATTCCACTTCTCTGGGAACAGATGCACACTTCCTATCTCCATGCCCGAGCACACCAAATGTCCCATCACCAAATGTAAAGAGCTGCCCAGCAGAAGTGACCAGTGCTGTGTGCCAAGCGCCACATGCAATTGATGACACCCGAACTCCCTCTAAAGACCCATTCACTCTCTTGGGCATCCAGTGGCTCATATCATTACCATGACCAAGCAATCCAAAGTTATGTGTGCCATCACCCCAAGTGTAGAGATCCCCAGACAGAGTGACCGCACATGTGTGATACTCCCCACATGATACAAGTTCAGTGTTTGTAGCTGCAAGAGCATCCACAAGCTGTGGATATGGGACATCACAATCCACTCCATGACCCAAGCGACCCCCTGACTCCTCTCCCCAAGAAAATACCTCCCCCTGTCTTGTCACCAGCACTGCATGCTTTCCACCACATGCCATAGATTGCACATCCAAAACCACAGTTGCTTTCAAAGCCTTCGGAAAGAGAGAATCCAATTTTTGTCCACTGGCAATCCTATGTATACCACCCCCTAAAATCCCATTGCCTACACCCTCACCCCACATGAAAACATCACCCATGGCATCCCCCTCATCATGGCCTGACCCCTGGCTGGAGGAGCTCACAGCACTGGACATGCTTATCCGGTAGTTATCAGAAGGACCTCCACCTGGCAGTCTCATATTCACACTCATGCTATCCAAACCTAAATCTGAACTGCCTGAATGCATTGAGTCTTGAATAGATTCTGTCACAAAAAATGTGCTTGCTGATTGCTCTGTAAATTGTGCCCCTGTTGAGCAACTTTTGTCTATTCCTAGAATGATGAGGGCTACTAATGGCACTCAAATCTTGAATGTTTCTCCTGTGTCCTGCAAAAGCAACGACACCTGTAAGAGCAATGTTCAGCAAATAAAGACATACATATCCCACAATAAAGGTCAGTCTTTTGCCGTGTGTGATTGAACACAAACACCGAGACTAGAGACATTAAAAAACTCCCTTAACTCTCCATGGAATTCCATAACTACACTGTACTAGAGCTGCATTAGCTGTGGGGTTTTTGAAACCTGAGAACTTTTTACACATACAACAAACATATACATAGAGATTTTGTTTTAGCTAGACATGCCACATTGCATATAAAGAGTTCTTGCTTCACATACTTGGATTACTGTACAAGAATTGGAATCCTTCTCATAATTAGGTTCTTTTGACTAACCAGACATGCCTCAAGATATCACAAACACACCTGATACAGATTGTCAGTGCTTTCAAACTTTGAGGTTTGGAGAACAGTTGCTTGTGGGAAGGAAAGGGGCCAGAGAACCAAAAGAATGGGTGCCTTCCAGAAACTTTGGCATTTGTGAGCACAAGAGACCACCACCACCTCAAGTCCCACAAATCAAACTTTGGCCTCATCTTTTATCCTTGCAATATCTGTGCACAAAACTTCACTCAAAATCAGATCGTACACCAACACCTAGCACACCAACAAACAAATTGAACCTCAAAATTATTACACAGTTGCCATTGGTCAGGGAGTCATAGCAAGCAGTGCTCATAATCTTTTGATGGACACCCTAACTCTATACTGGAAGTATGATTTCAGAATGACCAAATCTGAAGACCACATGTCATTATTATGCAGGAGAGAAAAATGATCGATACTCCTTGAATGATTGTGAAGAATACCACTGGAAACTAGCCTGCTGCAGAAAAGGATGTAATGAGAAATGTGATGCAGATGAAAATATTGTGAAAATAGCAATAAAGTCACCAATTGAACAGAAGGATAGAAGTGAACTTGCAATATCAAGGATCTTACATATTACCCAACACTTATCATAGTGTCTCAGCACATGATATATACATCCAAATGAGAACTCCTTCCAGAGGACAAATTTAGAAAGATGCAAAGAACAAGCAAAACCAAGACTAAATAATGTCCACTAAATGATATACATAGAGTTTTCAACCACCACTTTGCCAGAGATATAAGGACTCACAGTATGTTGCCCAGGTAACAGTTGTGAAGACTGTTGACTAAAGCTTCTTCTCTCCTTTGCCAGAAGAACCAAATCAAGGCACACTTATCCTTTTGGCAAGCCACAACTGCTGAGACCAAAGACACAGGTTCACTGACCAAGATAGCAAAGGAGAAAGAATCAGGTCAGTATGTAAGTCCCCTTCAATTCCTGATGTAAGTCAGCAGACAGAACAGCAGGGAAAACCAAAGGTTCCATGGCAAGTGCAGGACAAATAATGAACCTCTCATCTAAACTAATATTTAACTTCCTTGTCAAACAGGCAGTTTCAATGACAAAGGGATTTTCAAGAAATGGCAACTCACAGCTGAAAGCTTGAAGGGGCAAAACTTGCGTTTTCCTCAGCCAGCATACTTGAGAAGCTGTGCCTCCTTCAAAACAGTGATGGCTTTCACAACAGAGGAACCAAATAAATTATCTCAGCTTGCACAGAAGCTTAGAATGTTCACCTCCAAAAGAACTGCCAACTGGATTACCTTGACCTACATGTGATGTCATAACTTGTTGACTTTACAGCAGCATTACAACATTCTAAATTGCTTTCCAACTACTTGCAGCTAAAACAGAAGACCTTTCAGCACAGAATCAAGGCTACTACTGACTCGAGACCCTGAACAAACTACATCTCCAGATACACATAATAATATATCTCATGAGAATTGAGAAATCTCCAGATATATATAAGCAGACAACAATGGTGATAGGGCATTTTGCAGATTACCACATCAGGGAAATTCAACATCCCTCTAGAAAACTCCCCATTTGTGCAGGGCAATGTGGGAGTCTCATGTACTGAAAAATACTTTGCAACAAAACACCTGAACCCAAGGGCCCATCTTGCCCCATTTGTTTATTATTCATTATGGTGACATACTATTGTCCTCCAGAGTGCATTAAAACTCCCCAACTTAAGATTCTTATACCCTCTCATTGCATGCAGAACAAACCTTTTGAAAAGGTTTGGAGTGCATGTAACACCACACCTGGCAAAACATTGGAGATTGATCAAGATTCTTGGAACCCTTATGCGCATGTCAATTGATGGTCCACAATTGAAATCCATGGCAATTTGCTGAGAGTCTTCATCTCATTTTCAAGATGGTAACTCCTTTTGAATGGTTACCAAAAGAAGAGTACTTTGCATGCCTTATCAACAGAGAGCTGGATCCAGCAAGCCTTCATGGAAAAGAAGATGGAAGTCTAGAAAGGGCTAAGGATTCATTAAAAGCAGGAAGAAACAGGATAGTTTTGTACCTGTTCAATGTCATTCTCAAAGTGTCCATGTTGGGAATGATGTGCCATCCACTGTCCAGCCTTTGGTTGAAAGCTTCACACTCCTAGCTGGCTAATTCCTGCTCTGCTATAAAGAGACTAGCTAGAATCATGTCTACTCCTTGCAAAAGCACCAGAGCGACAGACAAACAACATAGAGATCTCCTTCCATCTTGCCTGTGCCCAAAGATATGAAATTAGTAACCAGCCATCACAATGCTGTCACCTGAACTGCAAAAAGCACATATCGCATTTGCAACAAACATGCTGCTAAAATGCAGTAACAAAGCAACAAATGATCCACCACATACATGGCTCAACTGAAGGTGCACATCTGGCCCTGAATTAATGACTTCTGGTATGGATTAACCTTATGGACACCAAAATGATACACCAAATCCACACAAGCACACTTTATATTAAAAAAACCCTAGAATCAGTCATAGGGAAGACAGAAAGTTCAAAACCAGTTGATCTACAAAACCCTAGAACCAGTCTTGTAGAAAACATACAGCTAAAAAAACCAGTTGATATACACAGCCCTAGAGCTAGTCTTGCGGAAAACAGAAAGCTGAAATCCAGTTGATATATAAAACCCTAGAACCAGTTTAGTGGAAAACAAACAGCTCAAGACCAGGGGAAACATCAACACAGCGGCATGGTGTCACACAGCGTAAACTGTGGAATTTGAAACCTAAAGCTGCCTTCTGAAACTTCCACTATTCAAGCCGGCGACGACGGCAAGGCCAATATTACTGCAACTTCAAATGCAAGACTTGACAAAACTGTTGCGGCATTCTCCTATGCAAATCGGCCTTCTGAAAGATTTGCAAGAGCCATTCTTTCTATTTGCATTAACGCAAAACTTGACAAAACTGTTTCACTTCTTTGTGTCCAAGACAACTTCCTTGCAAAAACTACAGAATCACACTATAATCTCAGTAGAAGAGAAAGGTTACCGTAAAAAGATAATTTCCGCCTTGAAGCTCTCCCCTTCACCATCTGCACACGCGGTTCAAAGAGGACAAGGACTCTTAGCGTGCATCCTGTCTCCTTGGGCCATAATCCGCACAGAAGTTAAATTCTTACAGCTTGAAATTCATCGTGGTTCCCTGGTCAGAAGCTGCAGCAACTATAGAAATCGCTTATGCATGGCAGTGGACGGATCGAGAACGACGCAAAACACGGGCTAGAGAGCGAGATCGCCATCGCCAGAGCTTGTTCCGCAGTTAGGGTTTCAGCATCAACCGCGGTTAGACCTTGGGCAAACTTAACCTGGGTTAATAATTTCACCATAGTAGATTGTAATCAGCTCATAAACTATATTATAGTAAATCAGTTTTATTTATTTTTCATATTTTTTGGGTATGTTTTGTAATGCAAAATTTGCAAGCACAAAATAGAACATAAAAAAATTTCAAGATTATAAAACTGATTGAATATTTTAAATATAATAATTCCAGTGATTGTACAGAAAGACAATTTCAAACTGTAAATTTATTAGCGGTCGATTTTAAATCAGAATTTTTAAAAAATAAACATTTTACAAGATGCAATGTTTCAAAATGTCCTTATAAATCTTAAGATATTGAAAAAATAAAATAACAAGAATAATAATATTTTTAATAATAAAATAAAATAAAATAATATATATATCTTTATTTTTTTTCAATGTCTTTTGGAATTTTTGTGTTATTTCATTTGAATATGTTGAAATTTATTTCAAAAGATTAACATTGAATTTTTTTTCTTCAGATTAAGCTATTTTTCAATAATTTCTTTTCTCTTAAATACCTAATTAAAGAATTTAATCCCCACTTGCTTGGCTGATTTAATGTTTATCCCTTTCTAATTGCTTCCAAAATTTCAAAGAATTATTTAATACCTTGTTATATTTGAATAAATGAACTATTAACATTGTGAGGTAATTACCAAGATGATGACTAAAAGGTTTGTAGTTTAGCCTTCATTTTACATTGATACACAAAACTAGTGTTTTTTTTTTTTTGTTGAGAGTGAACTGGGTGATTAAGGGATGATTGAATAAGCATAAAAAAGTTTGCTAACTATGATTAGAGGTTGTTAATAAGTGTGAGCTTATTAATTAGTGTGTGATTGGACCTTGTTGGACTAAACTAGTAAACTAATAATAAAGGGTTGATTAAGATAATTGTGATTAAAAACTTACTGATTAGGGTGGGTTATCTTTTTATTTTATTAGATTGAACTAATGAATTAGTGATTAAAGGTTGATTTGATATTGATTAATAGGTTTGTTAATTGTGATTAGAACTTGTTGATTAGTATGAGTTAGTTGTTACCTTGTCAGAATAAACTACTGAATTAGTAATTAAAGAATGATGATTAGACAACATGATTTTGTTGAAATTTACTAATTGCAATTCAAGCTTGTTTATGGCTATGGGCTAATTTTTAATTTAATAGACTAAACTAGTAATTAAAAGGTGATTTAGAAAATGGTTAAGAGAATTATTGGTTAGTTATTAATAAAACACTTAATAACCACTTAGAGAATCTACTCATCTAAGTCATTTCCCTGAACAATAGTCCAAAAGTCTTTTTGAATTTGAACTTAGCAAATACTTACCAGATCAAATAAGGCCACAAAGAAAAGAAAATCAAAGAAATCAAAACCCTAAACCTACTTGTAGGCAGTGTATACTAGGAGGTTCTCAAGGCGGGTACTTGATAATTGACAAATGATTAACCCCCAAAAAAAAAAAAAAAAAAACACTGGATTAATTGACAACTAGGGTATTACGTTTGATAACAGAATCCATAATACATGGATCTAAACTCTAAACAATTTTTGGGTTTGATACCCTTTGTGGTGACCCCAAAAAACAATAATGCAAAATGCAAAACATAGGAGTAACCGGCCAAAACACTGATTTGCTAATTGTGATTAGAGGGTTGCTAATTGTGATTAGAGCTTTGTGATTAGTGCGTGGCTGTCGTCGCTGCAGCAGCTCAGCGCAGTAGTCTCGAGCATCTCTCCCTTAGTGCGCAGGCGATGCGTGCTTCACGAGATCCTCCGGGAAGACACCAGAAAAGGAAGCGTTGTTGTTCTCGCCCGAAAGCTCTTCCAGCGATCTTCCTTTGGTTTCCGGCACGAGAAACGTCATGAAGAAGCCCAGAACATTGATCAAAGACAGAACGAGAAACGTGTTCTTCAACCCGATTCCTTGAGAATAGCCAGGCTCCGGTTCTCCCTCGTGTTGTCCCTGAGCTGCGTACAAGAATCCGAATGCACCCAGTATGGCGCCCGCTTTCCCTGCCGCTGCGGAGATTCCATGGCATGTGGATCGGAGCCTGGCTGGGAATAGCTCCGCCGGGACGATGAAAGTCGTCACATTGGGTCCGAAATTGGCGAAGAAGAATGTCAAGGCGTAGAGAATGATGAACAAGATGTGGTTTCCGCCGCATAGCTGTAATGGGTTTGTCTCGCAAGGTGTGCCTCGCAAATCGTTGTAGGAAAACGTGAGGATGAACATGAAGAGCGTCATGAAGAAAAACCCACTCAGTTGAATCTTCCAGCGACCGAGGATGTCGACGAAGGCGACAGTGAACCAGTAGCCTGGCACTGTGGAGAAGAGCGCGATTAGAGCTTGTGCACGGCTCACCCTGAAAAGCTCTTCCAGTGCGCTCATCGTCGCGGCTGCTGGTAACCAACCGACGGCGCTGAACACATCTTTTTGGAACAGGTTTTGGCTGTAGAAGGCGATGTCGAGCAAGAACCATGTGCTGGTTGTGCCCAGGAGTTGTAGTCCGTGTTTCTTCGCGAAATCCTTCGAGAACAACCCGTATTCGAACTCTGCAACAACGGAGCCGCACAATCCTTCATCAGCTGATACTCACTACTTGAGATGCTGAAAGACGTAATCGAAGACACAACTCTGAAATGATTAAGCACCCAATTGCTACAAGGACGTATAACTAGCTAGCCATGAGACCAGCTTCTTACCTCTGTGCAACATGGGATTGACGTCTACAATGCCAGTGAGGTCGACTTGGAGCACACGAGCCATGTCGATCGCAGCGCGCTTGTTGTTATGCGCAACAAGGGCGGTGTAACGCGCAGTCTCGGGCATTTTCATGCGGTAGTGAAACGTGAGAGCAGCAGGAACGGCGCCGAGCGCAAAGATGATCCGCCACACATAATCCGCCTGATCGGGTGTCGACTGCACCGGATCGACGTCGAACGGGGGCCGAGGTAAGTAATGCATGAAGATCGCGGACAAGATGATCGACAGCGTCGCACCCGTCAGGATTCCGAATCCCTGCATGGCGAACACCGCCGCGATGAACGCCCCTCGTGTCTTCTTATTCGCGTACTCCGACATGATTGTCGCTGACAGTGGGTAGTCGCCGCCGATCCCGAAGCCGAGCCAGAACCGGAAGAAGCACCTGTCAAACAACCACATCATGATTAAGGCTAGACCAATCTAGTCATGTCGATCACAAAACTATGCAATGCACGAGACGATCACAGGACTCACGAGCTGCCATTCTTTCGAAGATCCATCTAGCAATCACTGAAAACTACCGAAGCATGCACATGATAATGAAGCTCAAGTGATGATGCAGGCGCACAAGGTCGTCATGACGGCTTTTGCAGTGCGACCGAAAGACAAGGCGGATGCAATCGAGGTCAGGATCATGAGGAGGAGAGTGTAGCCATAGACTTTCTTGCGACCCAGTCTATCACCCATCCATCCGAAGAAGAGCTGGCCGCAGAGCGTCCCGCACAACGCAACACCGTTCAATGCTGCGGAGACGTTGGGTGGCAGCGTTCCGGGATTAGCAGACGTGGGGTCGTAGTAGTAGATTCGGCCGAGGAGGCGAGTGATGGTCGAAATGCAGAAGAGATCATAGGCGTCAGTGAAGAAACCCAGTCCCGCGATCACGATGGTCGAGAAATGATACCACTGCGTCTTTGCTTTGTCCAGAGCCGCCAGCACGTCCATAGTCCCGTGACCACCACCAGTTCCTGGTGATACTCCGGCAGGACCTACAGCGCCGCCCGCCATGATTTCTATGCCAATGATGCAATTTCTCTACAAACAGTAGCAGGCTGATGATCCCCCGCTCACCCTGCCGAACAATAGCATTCCAGAATATCCTGTGTCAACGGCCTGTGGAGCTGTGCACCAACAGCTTCAAGCTATGTCCCACTAGTCCAGCTTCAACCTGTTGTACAGAATCATTCCCGGGCAGACAACATATCCGAAAGCTGGAAGTCCTACTAGTCTGATCTGATCAATCTCTGCAAACCCATGAAATCCAAGAAGAATTCCATCACAAATCTAACTATAACAACAAGCTGCTGCTGCTGCTTCCAAATCCAAAAACGATTCTTCAAAACCTATACTCACTCCTCGATCATTCCTTTTGAATGCGAGAGTTGATAAATCACAGAGCACCCAACCATGGAGATTTCACACCAGTTCCCAAGAACTGTAGCAGTAGTACGGCGGTTCCGCAGATATATTCTTTTCAATCCGGATCCGAGAAATTAGAAACAAGCTAGCACCTTTGCCGCGAGGTTCATGTGCAGCTGCGAGGATAATATAAGCTGGTACTGCACAAGTACTGCAAACAGATACTGACGAAGATCTAAAACAAGGGTTTATGAAGTTGTAGGCGGTTGAGATCCAGATTCAAGGATCTTGAATCTTGAGCCGGGGTCACTGCAGCTAGCTGCCCCCGATTAGTCGACCAGCTGGCCCAGCTGACCCGGCCGAGTTCAAAAGGAGGGATCCGCAGCTAAAAGTATATAGGGTCAATGGAGGTCGCAGCAGCTCCAGCAGCTACTCCCGCCATCATGTGATCATCGATCTGCAACGCGGCTCTCGAGATTCATACAGATATTCCTAGACCCGCGAACTGCGACCCAGATCGCGCCGACGCACAGATGATCAAGCTGCAGCACGCCGAGTCATGCGTCGCAATTGAACTAATTTTAGCAAATCTTGTTAGCTAGCTAGCCGTGGAAGCTCAGAGATTCTGCTGCTGCTGCTGCTGCTGTACTGCTACTGCGGGCAGATTCAATCTATGAATGAATATTCATGCGTCCTTCTCGGATCAATCAAATTCTTCAGATTCAGCATGATATCAGCAAGAATCTCCAGTGTCTACAGAATCTGATTTCTCCACCAAAGACACATGAATCTCCAGGTTAACATATAACATCAGCAAGAATGTAGTCACATGATCGTGCAGGTCTGGAGAAATTGTTCAGGAATGAATTTCTCTCACATTTGCAAGCTTGCAAATTGCAAGAGTCTTCCATTCTTCCCACTTCTAGCTGCGCCCCTAGAGGGGACCAGCAGCCACCCGTCCACCATGAGGGATGGACGAATTGATGGATGGACGAATGGACGAATGGACGAACGGACGGACGGACGGACGGATGGACGAGTGGATGAATGGATGGATGATAAGTGCCCAGGCAATAGAAAAATTTGTCACTTTGCCATCCAGGGGGGTTTCAGTTTCTTCCTCAGTTACCCCTATTTGGATGAAGTACAGCCTTCAAATCTCATTAAAATAGATTTGGAGTTGAGTTTTTTATGAAGCATCCAATAAAATAAGATAAAAGGAGCACAAACTTATTTAAGTCGATGATTTTGAACCAAAAATAAATAAATAAATATTGGGAAATTGAATTTGTTCCTAGTATGTATCTTTAAGTATTTACACAAATCAGCACATCTTGCAAAGGACAACATGTTCTTGCAATTTTCAGCATCATCAACTGCTCTTTTCGTCACTTGGAACTTGTGAATCTATTAATTCAAAACTTTCAAGCACAAATCAATATGAAAAAACAAGAAAATTTTAAGAAACCCATTGGGCAGTTCTTTGATTGTACTATAACCTTCAATTCAACATTTAAAAAAATAAAAATAAATAAAAGAACCTGGAATTTGAGGTTTTGGAATAATTCCAAAGAACTTGTTATTCAAGTTAAGGTTTTTTGACTAGTTGAGTTTTGAGAATCATGCTTATGATGAATCAAAACCAATTCCTTTAGTTTTTTTTGCAAATTGCGATAGGGCAGAATCACTCATCATCGAACATTTGTTTATCATTGAACATTTTTCAATATTTTCTTATTCTTTAATTAAATTGAGCAATTTTTGTGTCACTGGACATGCAAATTAAAAAGTTAGAAATGTTGTTTGAATGTTAGAAGTAAAGGAGCAATGTAGAAAACACAGAGAAAACAATTAGTAATAGTTTGCTTCAAAAAAATTGAAAAAATAGCTCTAGATCTTTCTCTAGTTATAGCCTCATATCTTTGTCATTTTTAGTCTAAATGATTTATAATGTGATGGGTGCCCAAACTAGGGCTTTACAAAACTTGATTGTATTCTAAAGGCAAAGATGCATGGATCAAATGTTTAAAACTTGAAATCCTAATATGTTTTAATTCACCTATCATTGAACTCTGAAACTCCTATACACCACCAAACAATCTGTATCTTCCCCAGTCCTTTATCAAATTGAGGAACTTTAGTGATGTTGGAAGTGCTTGGTGGAGGCCTAAAAATGTTCTTTTAGTTTCAGAAGCAGAGGAACAATGTGTTCAGGAGGATTCAACCTTCGACCTCCTTTGATTTCTTAAATGTTCTCTCATGGACCTATCTACCTTATTAGAGCATTCCAAGTATCCAACCTAAGCCAAGTGTGCAAGACACTCTTCACAATATTCTTCTTAGAGAATCCTCTCTCACATATTCATTCATACCCATGGATGGGTATTATAAGTAAGTTTTGCCATAGTTGAATTGTTCCAATGACTTTTCTTCATTGCTTCTCTTGTGCTCACCATTCCACCCCTATTCCACCCCTGTCGCCTCAAAAGTTGCTCAAACAATGGGGCCTAGAGAAGACAGTTCAAGTTCCCAAGGCTTCCTTGGGAGAAGGATTTCCTTTGAACTTTTGCTTAATAAAAAGGAATAACACAAAACTTATTACAAGTACTTTATTTTTTCATATATCTTTTGAGAAGCAATGTTTATGCTACCTATTTGTCTTTCGATTGGTTCAAAATTATCTTGTCATGTCTTTCAACATGTTGCCCTTTTATTTGACACAAATATTACATGTGAGAGGCCATGAGGAGTGCAAAATATTAACCGTTGTTTCGACCTTTAAATGTACACACAATACAGTGCTCTCCACATGGCCCAGCAAAAGTTAGAACTGGTTGTAATTGGTCGATCACTATCCTTTGCTTAAGGGGTGGCCTTTTAATAGTCTCTCACCTCACTGTCCAATTTTCATGTCCATGGGTGGCATCAAGGAAACAATTAACAATATTTAATATCAAGCTTCTGTATTGTGCATGTATTGTGTAAGTGCACTTACACATTTAATTTTATTATCCAGAGTGACATACTGAGCACCGGTGAAGATGCTCTTAGTCCTTTACCTGTGTACTGACTATCTCCAATAGGGATCTACCTAATTAGCACTCACCAGTGCACCATGTAAGGTGGATGGTGTGTGTGTGAATAGGAACCATTCTGGTCGGTGAATTTCTTGTCCCAAAGCTAACCCCAATGGTTATACATGTATTAATAGCAAGTCCACCCATATTGAGTATTTAGGCCTCCAACAGTATTTCTCCATCCAAGATTATTTATTTGTTAAATTTTTCTCAAGCTTCACCCCTAAACATCAAATATAGACTGGAAAAGATCAGAGATTAGTAATGGCTCAACACTTGGACCAATTAATCAATCAAGTCAATCAGCAATATACAATGTGCATTGGGGAGAAATCAATCAACTAGCCATTTCATGACAAGTGTTTAGATAGAATAGTGGCTTTTGCCAAGCTCTGCATGAAGGTCAAATATGCCAACCCAAAGCTTGTTTTTTTGAACAGAACTGGTAAGTTTTTCTTAGCATCATCCAACTGATTGATGTGGGTGAGATAGCTTCCTACCACAAGAGGGACTAGCTCTCTCCCTTCTTTGGTTTCTACAGGCTGCTTGTCTTTTGGCCTTTCTTTGGCCTTCCCCTTTGGTCGTCCATGTGATGGTTCTGACCATTAGGGTTTTTTGCTTTTTTTTTTTTTTTTTTGAATTTTTTGTTTTGTATTAATGTGCAATGTGCTACTGGAGCTACTCTAAGAACTCAGCTCCACCCATACTTGATTTTTGGGCTTTCAAGAGTATTTGTCACATATAAGATGACTTTCTTACCATAAACATGAAAATTGAGATTGTAAAAAGTGAAAAACTACTAACAATAAATCACTGACATCAATCATTCTATTCAATCAAGAACAATTGTTATACTCTGGATGAATATTGACCCAAATCCATTTTACTACCCATCAACGTGAACTTTAGTGTTTTTCATCCAAAACATATTGTGTAGAGTGCTAGTGGGGATGCTCTAATATCTGTATATTCCTTCTACCTATTTAGTAATCACCAATTACCAAACTTATTTACTTTCTTGCATAGTAAGGTTCAATGTTTCTTTTTCTAGCAAAATTTCACCAAATACCTTCCAATCACAAGGGGCTACTACCCCTAAGCTTGAAAAAATGGGCAATAAATATGTTAAATTTGCCCAATCATTAGATAGGTACCTCACAATTCACAAGGGTTGCCATCTAAGAGTGAAAATTGTTGCCATCAAATGGCACTTCCTTTCAAAATAGGTGAACCAAATTGCTTCATTTTAGGGTTAAGGGTTCGTTGGATTCCTTCACTTTAGGATTACAATTTTGCCAAATCTTCGACATTAAGAGTCATCAATGAACCTTCACTTTTGTTGTTTCTAGCAATTGTTTCACCACATCTTCACATCGTGCTTTGACAAGCCATCATCAATGCACTTGCATATTGAATGGGAGGCTTGGAGGCTATATCTAAAAGTTGTACAAGCATCATTCTTAGGAAGTAAAGATTGAGTGTCATAACTTGTAAATACTAAGTTTTACAAGTGCCATTCTTTTGAATGTTCTTTGTGAACGTTAGAAATCTGAACTCTAAACTTTGGATCATGGCTGGACACTTGACTTTAGGCCCTAGGGTGATGGGTTTGAATTTTGAAAAACTTAAACAAGGATGGTGGACATTAAATTGGACTGTAAACTTGAAGAGTCGAGACTCAAGAGAACTAGATCCTAGGATTTGGAGTAAGGAGTCTAGGATTTTGGACATTGGAACTTGGGATTCAAGAGATTAGATTCTAGAATTGATTGTTGGAATCGAGATCAAATTGTTGTTATGCAACAAATATCAAGATACATTTTTGATTCTTAAGTTTTTTTGAATCATCCAAAGCCCAGTGCCCATAAAGCTTGTTTTTGAAAGTGGAGTTCATGATGCACATTTGGTAAACATCTTGTTTTCTTGTTTATCATTTGCATTTTGGGCTTGCAGTAGTTGGTGCACTTGTTTTTTCTTTGGAATTATGACATATTTGTAGCATTCAGACTTGGGTTTATAAGTTGTGGCAACAACAAGTTTTTGCGCTTGTTTTTTATTTAAGGTTTGCAACATCCGAACCTAAGCTTGTAAGTTATGGCAACAACAAGCTTGTGTGCAAGCACTTTTTGTTCAAGGTTTGTAGTAATTGAATTCGAGTGTGGTAGCTTCAAGCTTCTCCACTTGCTTTTTGTTACAAGTTTGCAACTTTGCAATAATCAAACCCATGCTTTTAAGTTGTGGCAATAATAAGTTTCTACATTTTTTTTGTTTAGCATCAAACTTGTGTGCAACATTTTTTTGTTTAAGGTTTGCAACAGTTAAACTTGGGCATGGTGTAGTAAGTTTTTGCATTTGTTTTTTTTCTGTAGGTTTACAACTTTGCAATAGTTGGACTTGAGTTTGTAAGTTTTAGCAGTAGCAAGTTACGCATTTACTTTTTGTTTAACAACAAGTTTGAATGTAAGCATTTTTTGTTTAAGGTTTATAGCAATTGGACTTGGGTGTGGCTGCAACAAGCTTTTGTGCTTGCTTTTTGTTGTAAGTTTGCAACTTTGTAACAATCAGACCCAAGCTTGTAAGTTGTGGCGACAACTTTGTGCATTTGCTTTTTATTCAAGGTTTGTAACATTCAGACTTGGGCATGTGGCATTAACAATTGTGGTAGTAACAAACTTCTACACTTACTTGGGCTTGTGGCAACAACAAGTTTCTCCACTTACCTGCGTTTGATGCAACAGCAAGATTCTATAATTATTTTTATTGTGGGTTAAAGGTTTGCAGCATTCAAACCTAGACTTGTGCGTAAGCTTTCTTTTTGTTTGTTTAGGATTTGCAACATTTACTTTTTTTTGTGTGTTTGCATCGACAACTTGTGGGTTTTGCATATTAAGGTTCAGTAGAAGTTTTGATGTTTGCCACATTTTGAAGCTACTATCATTTTATTGTTGTTCATTTGTTCACTTGTAAATTGTGTGCATTGTGTACATTAGCTGCTTTCACATTGCAACACCATCTACAACAAATTATGTGCAGTTGTCCTAATAAATTTATAGTTTGTGTGCATATTATCCTATTTTCTATAACTTATCATTTGCACTCACTTCACTTCTATTCATGGCACCTATACAACTTCTTAAGGATTTCAAACATAAATTATTATTTTTTGACTATGTTCCTGTGGGTTTTACCCCTAGCACTAGTTTTAGCCAAATCCATGAAGTCAATTACATCATGTTTGATCAAGCCCAAGCAAAGGCTAATGTAAAGGCTAGTAAGAAACGGAAGAATCGATTCCAAGACTCTTGGGATATTAAATTGCCTTGGGTAGAGTCTATTGTGCGTGATGATGGGAGGGCGAAGTGAAGTGCAAAATTTGTTCAATGATTACTGGGTTTGATAAACTTCTTGTGCCAAAATTAAATTCATTATGGAAACATGTTGGTCGAAGGAAGGTTATTACAACTATGTCAAATGTGGATGTGGGAGAATACTACACATTGAAGACGAATCAACATGTGATCAATGAATAATTATATGTGGCAAGGGGAGACAATCTATGGTGCAACAGGTGGTTGTAGGTGTTGTGGTAGAAAGGAAAAAAAAACTTGTTCAATTTGCATTGATTTTCCATTTTCTTTCTCAGGGTAGGCCCATGATTGAATATGAACAAATGTAGTCTTTGTTTACATTCCTTAAAGTGCCTAACTAGCCATTGAAACATTGGAGTGATTGAATGCCACTAAAAAAACAATTATGGTTTCAAGCTTTCTTTCAATTTCAAGATGAAATGACAACAATTAATAATCAAAGTTGGATTTCTATCCATTGCTATGTGGTGGAGCATTGGAGGTAGGTGTCTATTTTGCTCACAGTTGAACAACTTGTTGAGGGTGGGACTGTTGTTAATATCTAAGTTATAATTTTGCAACTTTACTAAAGTTTAGTGGTTTGCCTGAAAATCAGGTTGCCTAATGCCTTATGTGTATTGGAGCTAATGGTGTGTCCACATTTCAAGGCATCATATTTAAAGTTGCTACTTTAATGAGGATTGAACAAACACCCTACTTCATTGGGATCCATTGCATGGCACATAGAATGAACCTTGTAATGCAAAGTTTGTATAGAATGCCTATGGTTTCCAAATTGGAGAGCTTCCTTCAAGCACTGTACGGGTATTTTTCTACCTCCCAAAAACACCATCTTGAATTCACCAAGCTTGCTAAAATTGTAGAAACTAAAGGACTAAAAGTTCTATGAAATGTGAGAACAAGATGGATTAGTATGTTACAACCTTTGAAATGGGTTGGGAAAGAATATAAGACATTCATTACTAAGATGGCAACTAATAGTGTTAATGTGGAATCAGCCAAGGCCAATTTCTTGAATTTGTGTGATATTCACATGATCCTTGGCTTGCCATGTATTTTGCCCATGTTGGAATTTGTGAATGGTCTAATGAAATTTGCGCAAGGCAGAGATGTTTTTGTGTGTGATTACATTGCAACTCTCAAAACTTTGCCAAGGTGATTTATACAAAATGTACAATGATTTCAACACCTTTTTCCAACTTGAAATTTTTTCCTAAACTCATTAATGTGGTTGCAAACACATCTTGTAAGATTGACCAAGACTAGGTGATTAACTTGAATGATGGGATAGAACATTTGAGTTCTCACATTATGGGATAATCCCATCTGGTTCATTATGTCGATCCCTTAATTGGTCTCCATTCTACAATTACTTGTGATGGTTTTGAAGTAGTTATCAAAGTTGTGAAAGCCCAATGCACTACTACATTTGATTTGTTGGTCATTGACTTGGAGCAAAGGTTTCCAAACCATGAACTCATGAAAGCATTTGGGGTCATATATCAACAATACTAGTTACAACCAAATTGTGAATCGACTTTTGCAATTCATTTGAACGTGATCAAATAACATTATTATACACTCAAACAACTTGATGCATCTAATTCATGGGTCTATGAATCACTTTCAAGGGAGACATTGGGTACATAGTCTTCCCTTTTCAAGATGACTGAAGATAAAGCTTTC
Organism: Sphagnum tenellum; assembly: GCA_963921925.1. NCBI lineage: Eukaryota > Viridiplantae > Streptophyta > Sphagnopsida > Sphagnales > Sphagnaceae > Sphagnum > Sphagnum tenellum. The sequence goes on from OY998144.1 coordinate 27,946,829, forward strand.
TAAGGCCATGGAAAAGCTTAAAGACGAAAACCCAATCACTAAGTTGTGGTGTTAGCTCACCACAAACAGTTTGTTAATTGTTCATCTTTCTGGATTCATGAAGCTTGTTGAATTGGCCATTGTCCAAATCATTGGCATCATAGAAGATGAAAGGACATTTTCTATTCTCACATTCATTAAGTTTAAACTTTGGAATTGATAGGTAGGGCATTTGAACATTATTATATGCATGTTCACACAAGATTTCTTCACCAAGGACTCTTTTCCTTTCTAGGCTACTATTAAAAATTGGAATGATGAAAACAAGGTAAGGTTAGGAATTGATGCATGATTGGTGATATTTTAGCTACAGTTTAAGTTTTGTATATTTTTGGTTGCATGTGTTTTTTCCATTATTTTTACTAACTATGTCAGATGTTATAAGTACGTTGTGCTATAATGGGTAGGGTCCTTGGAACCGGGGTTCAAATCCTTGCAAGGTGTTTAATGTTAAAAAATAATAGGTTGTTTGTTTTGTACTTGCAAATGATACAAGTAGACTAATTGCATAAGAAAATTATATGTTGGAAGCCTAGAAACTTAATGCCTCTACATGTTTGCAACTTTATGTGTACACAAAGATGTGCAAGTAGGAGCCAAAAATAACCTTTGCATTTCAAGACTCTTCACCAAAATTTGACTTCTGTTTTTGGATTTCAACCATATACATCAAATTATTATTTTTGAAAACTAACCATAAAGGCTCTACCTTCACACATGCCTTTGCCATTTGTGTTATAAATTAAATGTATAAAAGAAAACCTTGGTAAGGTTCATAAGTTTAGCTATGATATTTATCCACTTACACAAATAATAATTTTTGTTAGAGAAAGAGGATTTAATAAGATGATTTAGAAAATAAATCACCAAGGTGGAAACTTGGTAATTCAATTGAGTGTTTCATCCACAAGTGACTCATAACATGTTTGAAAAGATGGTGTACTAGTAGGTGCTAGGTCATGCAATCCTTTGATTACATAATAATTAGTATTGTCCAACTTATAAACCTAGGGGACAAGTTATGGGGTAACTTATTAAAGTGAAATTGAATTTCATCTTATATTAAATTTATACCTATTGTTAGAAAGATTAATGTTAGATGTCCTAACATTAGGGTTCGAAAAAATTGTGCCATGTGGTAGATTTTAACATAGGTTAGTGCCAACCCTAACCATATCAACATTCACATCAAAAAGTTAAAATAACAAATCATTAATTTAGCCTCACATTCTCGTACTTGGAGTTTTTTGATATTAATATATGAAAGTCACAACAAATAGGATAGGTGCATCCATTCTATGAAAAACCAAAGTGACACAAATGAAATCCTTATAAGGAATGGATTAATTGATGAAGTTAACATTTGTTGATTTCATTTCACAACTTATTTCATTGGCTTTTTCTATTGTTTCATTTTTTTCTTTTCTTTTCTTTTCACTTTCAGCTTCACTACTAGTTTATTTTATTACTTTCATTTCACTTTTATTGTCATTTGTGTTTTAGATGTTTCTATCAAATTTAATTGATGTTAAGGTAAATCAACCCATCATTAATCGCCTACCTATGACCAAACATTTATTTATATTTTCATCATATGTGCTTCATTTTGAGTGATTTAAAATGTTATGGGATTGTTACCTCAAGCTTTAAAAATCATCTTTGAAGTGCAAATGAAAAAGATGAATGAAAAATTAAGAAGAAAAAAACTGAACTTTTTAATTTACAAAACATGTTTATTTCCCTTACTCTTTGGACCCTTGCTATTTTCGAACCTCAAAACTTTCTTATTTCTTATTCATTTTAAACAATTTAAAATATTATAGGGCACCACCTAAAGTTCTACAAATCATATTTGAACTCTAATAACAACAAAACAACATACAAGGAATGTTTTAGGTGTTCAAGAATTAGCATTTGTAGTGTTCGGTGATTTGTTTTTTTGAGTTTTTAACCCCTTTTACTTTGGGGGGCTGGAACTTTCTCAGTTTAATCTGTTTTTCACAATTATTTGTGTGTCAAATGCGCTAAGAAAAAAGGTTCAAATTTTGTTTGGACATTAGAAACAATGAAACCTTTCCGTTGAATATGGTCTACCTTGAGTGTTTAAATGTTTAGTCTTCAACTAGTCTAACCTATTATTTTGATTTTATGTTTCTTATTTCAAACCCAGTTTAGTTACATTGTGAACTCCCTTCATTGTAAATTTGATTTGTTGCCTTTTTTTTTCCTTTCGTTGAACTTTTTCCATGTTGGTTTTGTCTTGTTGTCATGGATGACCAACATGTTCTTCTAATGGGGTGTTTCATCATTTTCATTGATGACACACCCCCAAGATCTTTGATGGACTCAATTGCGAGTCCAAAGGTGAAGATAATGGAAGGAAAAAAAGTTTTGGTGCGTTCCCTAGCTCGCAGCATTTTGGGGGTAGAAGGGCGTGCTAAAGCTTCAAGATGGGACTAGGAAGATTGACAAGCAATTCATTTACTTGCACAAACCAAACAAACCAAACAACAAGTTAGTTAGTGCGTAGTTAAAGCACTTTGGTGCATGAATGAACCACGAGCAAACATAGACTCACAAGACTCACCATAGCTTGAACTGGGGGAAGCCACCACCTTCCCCTTTATAGTATACTATGTGCCTGGCCATGGGACTAGCACCCAAATGTCATTTTGTCCCGGGACTCTCAAATGGGAGTCCCAAAATTCCCAAAGTTAAAACTTCCACAATTTTGGGGGCCCATAATTTTGTGTGCAAAACTCTGATTGAGATGAAATCTATAACAAAGTTGTAGCCCTTGTTGAGAGCTTCCCAATGGTATGTCGCACGTCACCTGCACGCAAGGAAATCGAAGCAATTTGTGCCTTTTAGTGGTCAGGAATCAAATTGACAATTTGACTCCCGGCCATTCTCTTAGCCATAATTTATGTTTTAAATGTCCAAATGGGTCATGCGAGCCCATTTTAAACATCTAAATTCTAAGAAATTTTCAAATATATAAGGAACTACTCAATCCAATGGGTTTTGACCCTTGCAATCGCATTTTAAAGATTTGGGAGTCCATCGAAACTGCAACTTCCAAAATAGGAGTTCACTTGGGAATGTGAGAGTTCATACCCTCACACTTTCCTACACTCTCGGAAGCATGAAATGTGACTCCCGAGCTTCCCTCTTGGCCTGCACCTTTACAAGCCCTTGCCTTGGTCACAAACTCAAGGCTAGGGTTGCAATAATTGAATTGTTTCAACTTTTTTTAAATAGATCTTTTTAATATAAAAACCAACATTCAACTATTGAATTTGGAGGGACATTAGTCTATAAACAAATTCATATTTCCCTAATGCATTTTTGTAGTTTTTTTATTACATGTTCATTATCTCTTAGTAGCTAACTTCAAACCTTGGTCACTATGTAAAGCCCACAATGACCATTTAGTTTTTAAAATGTATCATAACATAATATGATGAAAGAGGTGGGTAAATTTTTTTAGGATGAGCTAAACTATTCTATTTGTTATTGTCGAGAAATTGAAATTGTTGCTTATCAAACAAGGCACTAAATATTGTAAAACTATTCATGTTGATATTTGAACAATTTGTGTAATTTACAGCTTGCTCAAGGGGTTAATCTTCTAATCATTTATGAACTGTTTGACATTGGTAAATCTAATGTTTTTTTGGTGTTTCATGAGAAGGTGAATGATATGAATGTCATGTATAAGTTTCTCATTGATTGGTTAACTAGCACAAGCAAGCACATTATTATGTAATAATTCAAAAGGTTGTGTGGAATGCTTTGTGTCAAGAACCATTGATGGAACCCACATTGCTATAGCAAGTCCATTGGGGCTTATGTAAAGTATTGCTTTATTGTTATCTCAAAGCAATTGGTTACTACAATGTAGCTTACACAAACCTAGATTGCAGTAAGGTCATGTTCACATATGTAGCTGTGGGTTTACCTTGTTTGTTGAATGATTCTCAAGTCATGAGAAAATATCTTTATATGGACATGCACAATACAAAAGCTTGATATTAAATTTAGTTATGGTTTCAATGAAGATATAGTTCCCTACCTATGGAACAAACAATTCAATTTTGGTCACACAAAACCATTCAACTTAACATTTTTATTTGTATAAACAAAACCCATATAATACGTTCATACTGATGTCATGAAATCTTTGAAACCAAGAAGGCTTCAAGAACATGTTATATTTTCAAGGTCAGCAAAATGTCAGGTTTTGTTGGTCAAGGCAAGATGATTATGATCATATTAAGCAAGGCCACTTCTGAGCTCTTTAACTCCTAGAAGATGGATTCTCAACACCTTCTCCACTGGGATCCCACAAGTAAAAGAGTTCTGTTAATACTCCACATGGTCCCTCATTCTCTATTTACTGCAGGTACCATCAATGTTCAAAGTTTAAACCAATGTTCAGTTCTGATCCTCACCTCTGCCAGTGGCATAATTGTGGAACATAGGTTTGAGATGCACAGCTTGGAACATCAGCCATAGGTTACACCTGTGCAACACAGTAAGAATATCAAGGTTTCCACCTTACCATAACTCTTTGAACCAACAGCATTTTCAGCAAATTTTTACATCTGCAAAACAACCCGCTCATGCAACAGAAAAGAAATGCTTTTTGTGAACCTTCCCCCACAGTATGTCAAAGACTCTAATCAAATTCTGGTGAGTACCACATGAAGTTGACAGTAGCACAACAAAACACTCTTTCAACACAGATTCAGCAGACTCTATGGTGTGGCATATCATCATTGCTGCTAGATAGGGTTTGTGGCTCAAATGATACCAAGGACATGGAAAATACTGTCTCACAGAATTTGAGCAAATTTCTATTTTTTTGCACATTTAAGTGTAGGAGATTGAGACAATACAACTAGTTACAAAACTAGCATAAGGGGATCAAGAGATTTAGCATCTTACAGAGAACACGGGAACCACCAAACTGAAAGGAAAAATTAACCAAGAGAGATTTCATTAGTCAAAAGTGGACCCCAAGGTTAAATGCACCAAAGACATATTACCCACCAACCCAAAATTGAACAAATTGGATTCTGATGTGAAGTTTAAAGGCTTGTGTCCTCCAATCTAAAGACAATAACAGGAGCGACAGCATCCATTTAGTAGTACTGAAATGAAGGAAAGAACATGACATGTAACATATAACCACACTGCCTGCAAAAGAAATTTGATTCTAAACTATTACCTAACATACTTACCCAAAGTTTGTGCCTCCTATGTACATGTGCAATATCTCATACATATCTCATATGAATTCAAGATGATGAACTCATCCATGAACTGCCTACTACCGCACCCTAGTGAGAAATTCGTTTTTTTCAATATCCTTCTGCATTCAAGAATGGTGTAGATGTGAAATGAGCACCTTTCATAATACCTGCAAATTCTATGTTTGAACAATGAAGAATATTCCAAGAGATGGAACTGCAAGAAGAATCAAACACTAGATGGAAAAAACACGTAGAAGCCAATACTTACTAACTCCTAGAAGGGCTATTATTCACAGCAGATAAATTGATCTCTGGACAAGGCAGTCATGCTGTTGCATTAGGTTGCTCTGCTATTGTGGCATTGGGTTGCTCCGCTACTGTGGACGAGCCAATGTGGACAGCCAAATCTTCGACTGCAACCTTGGCCACATCTCTGCGAACTCCAATATCAGCTGCATACCGGCTGAAACAATACACACCAACAGTCACAGCTGCAAAACCCCATGGACTTGTCATAACAAAGCGCAAGGGAGATGAGACCACTGCAGCCAGGGGAGCCCCAAGAAATGATGCGGCTTGTCCACTGCGACCAATCACGTTGCGATCCACCACCAATAGACCTGTCTTGCAATAGATGGCAAAGTCTTCACAGTTGTTATGGAAGATGTGATAACAACCAAACCCATTGTCAAGCAAATACTTCGCTCGGTGCAGCACAAGCTCTTTGTCATCAGATAGGGCGAACGTGCATGTACCACCCCGTGCTTTGAGCAGAAACGTCACTGGATCAATACCATATTCAAAGCGGTAAAGAGGACCTCCAAGGAGAAAGCAGTCCAGGCAAGAGAGGAGTACACCACTACTGTTTGCTTGCATTCCACACTTTTCACACATCTCAACACTTGCTGTTGGCCTTGAGCTCACTAGAAACAAGTCGAAGACTGTGCCTGTGCCCAGTTCCTCATCTCGGCCCCGTGTAAAATGAATGACTTGGTCATCTCCTGCATATATGCCTGTAAATCACACAAGAAAGAAAAAAACACGCACACATTTTGCATTATTGCTTCGTCCAATTTCTTTTCAACCAATTGTCATAGTGCGGCCAACAAAGAGGAGGTAAAGAACACGAACCATGGTGCGCATACGTATAAGCAGAACGCCACGAGTAGATGTGGTCACCAGGAAGAACTTGGCTCTTGCTCACCCTGTTGGACAAAACCCCCACGATCATCTTCCCTGGAGCAAAACCGGCGTTGTTGCTTGCCATTTTTGCAACCCAGAAAACCTCTTGAGAGCGTTCCGTTTTTTTCCTTTCTTTCAAAACAAACAAGCTCATCCAATCTCAGACAAATCTTTCCAAGAAATCCCAAGACCCATCATCAATCCCAGCGAGGGAGACATACACAGAGAACGACCCCATTAACCTAAAAGACCCCAATTGCGCAAACTCCTTGCTTGAAAGCACACATTTTTTTTGTACTAGCGTGTGCGCAACAAACCTCTCTCGCTTCACTCTGATTTCCGCTGTCGCATTTCCTCGTCTGCACGCTTCGATGCAGCACCCTAGATGGCGGAATCCAACGCGGGGCGCGCGCCCTCAGCACGCGGAGCGGGAAGCAGCCCAGGTCGGTCGCACGGTTGGGCGGGTATATTGATTTCATTATATCCTCCGGGGAAGGGTATATGGGGTTCGAGAAATCGATTCGAATAAGGGTTTTTTTTTCTTTTTCCCCAAAGTTTACCATGCGGGTATATGCGGGTAAAAATGAAAATTCTCAAACCTAGTTGAAAGGTTCTCAGCTCGGGTAAGGGTAAATCTGAAATATATATCAAATGAATAAAATAAATGTTAGGTATATAAAAATTAAGGTAATCAAAGGGTAATTTAAAAATTGTCGAATGGGTAAAGTAAACATTTACCTTTTTATATACCCATGGGTATATGTACATAATAATAAATTTGCCCGCCCAACACACTAATTGGCACCTTAGGACTCCATAACTAAAACCCTTTTCACACCTTTCACAAACTCCACCATGTTGCACTCAAATATGAGAAAAACAATTATTGAAAATTTGACACTTTTGTCAAAACATCAAATTTTCTTGGAAGTTTAATTTCAAAATTTGTCTTGGAACTTTTGTACAATTCACATATTTTCACCATAAACACAATTGGGGTTGCTAGAACAATATATTGTGCACAAGACTACAAGAACCCCCCAAGTCATTATTTTTTTTTAAACCATCAAAGTCATATATTTATTTTCACTATGAGAAATCATGTTTGAACGAGAAATCTGATTACCTTGCAAATAGTGTTTGATGCAACTACTTGTAAATAGATGTGTGATGCCACTACTATGCAATTATGTTGTTTTTGTTCTATAAAAACATGCAACATTTAAAAATAAAATGTCATATTAGGAATTCATAAATTTTATGATAGTTACAAATTAGTTGCAAATTGAATACACCTCATGTAAATACAAGGTTTAAATATAACTCATATATATGATTGCAATCAACACATTTTGATTTTGTGTGCAAGTTGCACAAGAATCATCAAAAGCACCTACCCTTCAACAAGTGTAGAGTCTTAACACATACGATTATGCCATATGTATGCATTGCTACTAGTAATCATCAATTAGCACCATGGCATGATTAGCTAGCATATTCAACTTTTTTGCAACTATTTATCAATTGTGTTATTCCTTATAATACAACTAGTTATTAAATTAGTTTATCACTATATAGATATTATTGTTTCACTTTTGTAAAATTGTAATTCAATTGTGATATGACTAGCCATCAACTTTGTTGCAACCTAGAAAAAATATCATATCAATTATACACTAGACAATTAATGGAAAATGTAGTTTTGAAATGAGATTAAAACAATGGAAACACCAATGTGTTACCAATTTGTAAATGATTTACACATGTAAATCCTCCATAATAAATCTCAAACTCTTTTAACTTGAAGTATGAAAAAATTTGTTCACTAAGACTATACTACCATGCAATTAAATGTCCATGCAATTGATGTATAATTAAATTTCAATTATTTACAAAAATTTGAAATTTGGATATGTAAGGGCATGTGACAAATGGTTGTAGCTCTTAAAAGATTATGGGATTTACATCTACAATTCTTATGCATTTGTGCCAAATGTGATGCGCCCCCAAGTTCCTTGTTAGACTCAAAAGAATCCAACTATGTCAAAAAGCGGAAGTAGTTGGAACTTGGTGTCGCTCCCAACTTTTAGCTCTAAAGGGGGTGAGAGGGGCGTGCTGAAAGCTCTGGGATTAGACTAGGAAGAGAGACAAGCTACTTAATTATTCGATCCTGCATCCAAAACCAACCACAAGTTGATTATAATTCATTATGCACCCTTTTGGTGTTGGGACAAGCCACAGGTGACCTTGGACTTACTTGACTCACCACAGCCTAGACTCGGGGGAAACCACCACCTTCCCCCATATGGTATTCTCTGCATTGATCTGTGGCACCCGCATCCGAATGGCTTTTATTCCTTGGACTCCCAAGGAGGAGTCCGGAAACTGTCCCGGTTTGGACTCCCGGGGCTTTGGGAGCTCATAACTCCCGGCTCAAACCTCGGATTCGGATGAGCTCTAAGCAATCTTGTAGCTCACTTCAAGATCTTTCCAATGGCATGTCACATTCTATCTGCACACACCGGAGTCGGGTCGATTTCCGACTTTTTGTGGTCGGGAGTCAAATTGGCAGTTTGACTCCCAGCCCTTCTTTTGACCATAACTTGTGCTACAAATGTCCAAATGGCTCATGTGAGGCCATTTTCGACATTCACACTTCAAGGTCTTTCCAACGGTATAAAGAATACCCCAAGGCAAGGTGTTGTGACCTCTGCAATGGAGCTCTGAAGTAACAAGAGTCTCGAAGGACTCCAAATTCCCACTTTTGGGAGTGTGAGTCTCATCCTCACACTTGCCTCAAAGTGGGGTTGCGACATGATAACACCATGTCTTCGAATGCTAAGAGCACTACCCCTCAGCCAAAGTCCAAGTATTAGTTATGAAGTAACACACAATTTGAGTCAATTTCTTTAAGTTCACAATAGCATCAAATGTTTATAGCACCACCATCTTTAGTACAACTCCTACCAAGAATTCAAGTTCAAATTACAATACATCAACGATACATTAGAGTCCATTTGGAAGGGTTAATAAGTGGGGTACGCTTGTTGTTGCACCTGCTTTCACACCAACACCGTATATTCCGCTATAAGCTGTGACCGTTACATTAATATACACCATGGAGGTCAGAAATTCCTCTAGAACAATCGAAAAATTCAATGGAAGGTAAGGTACCATTTCTTTGAAGGAATTCAAAGCAACTTTCTCAACTATGTTTTGTGAATTGGAACTCAAGTATGGCATTAATTACACTGAGGCATTTGCATTCAAACAACTGACCCATTATGTGCACTATGAGGCATTAGATGTCTATGAACAACATTCTCCAAGGATTTTGGGCGTCACTCAAATCCTTAATCTAGCTTATGCCACAACCATTACCACCACCTCTCAAGCTGCACTATAAGCTGCCATTGCACATCATTGGAATGTGCCCAATGATCCATATCTAATAACTATTTCAATAAAAAAATTTCTTCAACAATTCATTATTGCTACCACAAACATTCCTCCCACTAACGATGCACCAACTTTTGCTGATCCAGTGGGAAATTCTTTCGAGTTTTTCAGCTGAAATTTCTAGTTGAAAGTTCTGAAATCATTTTACAGCTCGCCACTTTCTCTCGGCAAAAAGAGGAAACCCTCAAAATGCTTTGTATGAGGTTTCTTAAGCTTAAAGAGGATATTCAGAGCATCACAGACCTGGAAGTTGCCCATCGGTATTTTCGTTTGTTGGAAAGTATTCCGACACTCCATGCATAGGTTTTGCAACTTTTTAATGTAGAATTTGGAGATTTATACATTTTGGTAGATGTGTACAACATTTTTGAAAAGCTAAAACTAACTCATGCACATTATGAGGCCATTACTATGAGGCCTCCATCATATTCAAGGCCTGAACCTCCACAAGTTGCATTAACCAAATCATCACATTCTTCAAGGGTTGAAGTGATGCACTCAATTGCACCCATCCTACCTTCTTCTAACTATTGTGGTAATCCTACCCACAAAGCTAGTGAGTGCAACATCCTTTCTAAGGATCTCTTTTGTGATTATTATGGGAAAGAGGGTCATCAGGAAGTTGTCTGTTTTGTCAAGTTCCCACAATGGAAACAACTCTGATTACCATGACAAAATCTACCAACATCTTCCATTGCCCTTTAACTAAAAGCCAAGGCACCTCAACCTTCAACTTAAGCTTTCCCCATCAAGGGTAATTCTAATAAGTATGTTAATAAGAAGGAACACAATGCTGACAAGAAGGAGGTGCTTCAAGCCCATGCTGCTCAAGTTCAAACTCTGCAGAATGAACTTGAATCCTTGAGGGCCCAACTTACTAATCTAAAAGGCAAGTCTTCCCAATCAACTAGTCATGCCCAACGTGTATAGGGTTCAGGATGACGGGAGGGACCTCCTAGGTCATTCTACGACCTTTCACACGATGCCATGGTTGGGGAATATGTTCTTTCCAATTCACACAATTCAAGTCTTGCACCAAAATTTGCTACTTTTTTTTACCCTTCTTACTTCGGGGCACAAAAGCTTAATGTGGCACCCAAAGTTTTTCCCACTAGGCAATTAATTCAAATTGATGGACTTGCATCTGGTTCAAGTCCTATTATCAAGGCTAAAGGAGCTCGAGTAGTCATGCCACAATCTTTTTATCTATTCAACACAGAACATGAACGCACATTGTTAACAAGGAAAGAGGAGACTACTACATCAGAAGCTGCTAGGGCATCAAATTCTCGTGTCCCAAGAGTACAGTACATAAGGAAAACACATAATTTTCCATTGATCAGCTTATGGAGTGCCAACTTGAAATGCATGAAGTGGTTTAAAAGCTTGTGTTACATTGTTGTTTTGTTTTCAAGATTTGAAGTTAAGCACAAGGGACATAATTGCAATACTAAATGATATTTTAAACACGACATTAGGTTTTCTACCAATCCTGAATTCGCATGCTACAAGGTCCCATCCAACACCTTGGAGAAACTTCTGATTAACTCACATATTATAGATGTCGTTCATAATCTAGTCACTAGTTCTAACTTGTCTAAACTAATGGGTTCTCCTACTTTTGATTCTACATTCACATATCATAAGGGAGCTGAGAACACTTCACTTGTGGATTTATTACTCAGCAAAAGCGTTGCGAATAGTTATTGTTTCCACAAAGTCTCTCACTTATTTCCAAAGGTGGTGCCTAATGAGAAAACATCCATCACTGCGGATGACACGCTCCCAACTCCTTGAGGGACTCAAATGTGAGTCCCAAATAGAAAACAGTGGAAGAGCAAGGAGTCGAGGCATGTTCCTTAGCTCGCAACACTTTAAAGGAATAGAAGGGCATGCTAGAGCTCCGGGATGGCACTAGGAAGAATTGACAAGCTTCATTTACTCACACGGGCCTATACAAAACCAACACAAGGTGGTTAGTGCATAGTTGAAACACTTTTGGTGCTAGGACGAACCATGGGTGAATCGGACTCACAAGACTCACCACGGCCCAGACTTGCAGGAAGCCACCACCTTCCCCCTTATTGTATACTTTGCGACTTTCCACGAGGCCCACAACCAAATGGCATTTTGTCATGGGACTCCCAACTGGGAGTTTCGAAATTGTTAAAGTTGGGACTCCCGCAACTTTGGGGGCCCATAACTTTGCGTGCACACCTTGAATTGAGATGAAGTCTAAAGCCAAATTGTAGCCCTTGTCAAACTCTTTCCAACAATATGTTGCATGCCATCCACACACAAGTAAATTGAGTCGATTCTTGACTTTTAGTGGTTCGGAGTCAAATTACCAATTTGACTTTCGGCCTTTCTTTTGGCCACAACTTATGTTTTAAATATTCAAATGGGTGATGCAAGCTCATTTAGACATCTAAGTGTCAATAGCTTTCCAATGATATAAATACCTCTTCAATCCATTGGGTTTTGACCCCTGTAATCATTCTCTAAACATTCAGGAGTCCACCAGGACTCGAACTCCCAATGTGGGAGTTGCCTTAGGAGTGTGAGGGTCTATTCCCTCACACTCTCTTGCACTCCCAGGAGCATGCAACATGACTCTTGGGCCTCCTCTTAATCTACAACCTTACAACCCCTTGCCTTGGTTGTGAGCCCAAGGCTAAGGTTGCGACAACAAGAGTTGCCATTGTCGACAATACTGAATCAACAATCCAGGTGGGAGGACATACACCCAAGGTGATACCTTTTGATACAAGTGCCCAACTAGTGATCCTTGGAATTCAATTCGCCAAGAAGATGGGCATGTTTGACTCCAAACTATGAAAATTTGTGGCAAATTCGCACCACTAGTGGGAATGTAGAGGAAATACTTGGGAAGAGCTCAGACTTGATTGCACTTAACTTCAATGAAGGTATAGATCATGACCTTTGCCTCCATGTCATATGAATAACCACCAATGCCACTAATTATGATGCGTTCATTGGGCAAGAGGCCCTATTTCCACCAAATTTCACAATTGACAACTGGATCGAACATGTGTATTACCAAGTGCATATGGAAATTGATGGCCACCACCTGGGATACATACCCCTTGATTTACATGGGAACCATAGTCCTATAGCTCACCATTGTATGCTCATTGAAACACACACCATCTCTTACATCCAACAAACTAGCCACAAGTGGATAGAGGGAGATGAGGAAAAGACAACTTATGCCCAAGCTACTCAAAGCTTGAGGGTGGTTCCTACTGACATTCAACATGGACCAAAGGTTTTACAAAGGTTCAAAGCAACATGTGAGCCCTTGGTCAAAGCTTTGTCTAATTTTGAAAACATGGAAAGCCATGGCTAACTAATTAAGCCAATATTTCGTCAATTGATCACTTGGACACCACCTAAGGAAGGGACTACATTACTAGAGCTCTTTGGTGGTATTGGTACATGTCTCGAAGCCCTACTACAGTCAAGGATGGTGGTTCGGAGGTATTTTTACGTAGACATTGATCTTATTGGAAGGCAAATGGCGACATTGAGAATGATGGAGTTCATAACAAGATTTCCACAACAATTTGTAACCACCACATGGAAGGCAAGTTTCACATTTTTGCCCTCTGACATACAATTAATTTAGAAGAAGCATATGGAATTACTTTGCTGCGTGGACTTCATCATTTCAAGTTAGAAAATGTCAAGGATTTTCAACAACTAGATTTGGAAAAGGCTTGAATGACACAAAATCCGATCTTTTCACGGACATGGTACGAATAATCACTTCAACTCAATCCATTTCTCCTATGCTTGGTTATGTAATTAAGAACACCCCTTTTCAATTTGACCATAGGGAAAAAGTCCAAAAGCATTACACGTTGGTCAAGCATTACCTTGGAGAACCACTCCTACTTGATGTGGCACAATGTGGTTCTTATGTGCACTAGTTGCATAACTGGTGGACCAACCTCGCGCCACTTTCAATTCTCCAGTTAGCTCTGAGATACACCATCAGAGACCCCAACCTACAGGTTTCTCACATATTGGATGATCACAGCTCCTACCAACCAGTTACAAGGCAAAAGAAACTTCCTTGGTTTTTGGTGAACATAATAAGAAAACCAAAAGGTGTTTAGCCCATTTTTGTCTCCTTCCCAGGAACACACGCCTTTCAAGGAAATGGACCAGGCTTGGTGTATCATCATGCTTCATGCACTTAAGATGAATCAAGCCCAGAAGAAAGAGAAAGTGCTATGAAGTTCCAAACTGGCACTATTAAACACACCAAGGTGATTAGATTGGAACGTAATGCCTTACTAGGGAGAGGCATGAATTTGAACTCCCTTACATGGTTGTTAATAACCTGTGTATTTTTTCAAATGTACACAACACCAGCACTGATTCAATCAACTTGAAGTTTTGATGATGCAACTACATGGCACCCCGACTAAGTACACTTGCCTATCTTCAACAATGTACATTTCATTTTAGTGTTGGGGGGGAGGAGGTACCATGTAATTTGGCTCAAGTTGTTTCTAACACACTTGGAGGTACAGCAGATTCTAGAGAAACAATTATGACCTTCTACGAATCTGCGGAGTTGGATAGTGGAAAACCCAATACACCAAGCTTTTCAAACACACTTTTCAACTTCATTCCATGTGTTTCCAACTACCATTTCGTTATGGGGAACCAACTCACCAATAAGGTGATAGACCATGTCACAGACTTGTAATTAAGTATGAAAATGTGTTCACGTTTTCAATAAAAGACTTAAGAAGGTGTAAGACCATGCAGTTCTCTATAGACCTTATAGATGAGACACCCATCTATCCAAAGAGGCATAGGTTGAACAAGCATGAGTGGGAATTGGTAGATGAAAGATGCAAAAAGCTCCATGAAATTGGTTTCATTCAGCCATCAACATCTGATTTTGTAGCCGATACAATAATGCCAATACAGAAGGATTCAGCTGGATTATGGATTAAAAAAAGGATGTGCGGGGATTATAAGCATTTGAACTTAATTACACCTCAGGATGGGTACCCCATGCCCATCCTTAAATAATTATTTGATAGCATTAAAGACTCAAACATCTTCACAATTGTGGATCTAAGGCAAGGCTTCAACCAGATTGTGCTTGTTGCGAAACATCGCAAGAAATCTACATTCCATGCAAACAACAAGTTGTGGGAATGGCTTATGATGCCTTTTGGATTGAAGAATGCACATGTTTTCTTTTAGCAAGTCATGGACCAAGTTCTTGAAAGGGTAACTTTCTTGAATTGTTACATAGATGATGTCCTAGTGCATAGCAAGGGACTCCTGCAACATTTGGCTCATCTTGAATAGTTATTTAAGAGGCTTTAGGAAGTCAATATGAAGATCCATCCTAAAAAGTGTGAGTTTGTTATGACCTCACTAGTTTACCTTGGACACAAAATCTTGCCAAATGGTATGGCTCATTGGTCCAAGGTAATAGCCATTTTGGAGATTCCCAATCCTATTGATGTTCACATTTTGAAGAGCTTCACTGGATTATGTAATTACTACATGATGTATGTCCAAAACTTTAGTATTATTGCTCATCCTCTCTATGCATTGTTAGAAGGATGTTGCTTGGACATGGAGTGAAGAGGCTCATGAAGCTTTCAACACACTCAAGGAAAAGCTTCAAAGTTCCCCATTGTGACGAGACCTGATTTCAACAAGCTTTTCATTCTACACGCTAATTGGAGTGCTATTGGTATTGGTGTTATTTTTGGCCAACTTGATGACAATGGCAAGGAATATGTTATCACTTATGCATCCCGAAGCAACAATAAGGCTGAGAGTAACTATTTTTCATATGAAGGGGAGTGTCTTGCTATTGTATGGGCCATCATACATTTCAGGCCCTATCTTGATGGCACTAAATTCACTTTATATATTGACCACTAACCTATCAAATGGTTGATGAGCAATGACAAGCTTATTGGTAAGTTAGTTCATTGGGCGCTTATACTTCAAAAATATGAATTCAACAATATTCATCAACCTAGTATTACACATCAAAACACAGATACCATGTCGTGGACACCCCTCACTACCTCTAAAGATTTTTCAAAAATCAGGCAAGACTTTGATTAGATTCTAACAATAAATGTATCTTATGCATATACTTATCTTACATTACTACAATGTAACCTGGTTGAACATCCCATTACGGATATGTGGGAGGACTTGGACACTCTAAAGTTTTTTCAGCATGGGGAATACCCTCCCCAAATTACATCAAGTCAACGGGATGGCATACAACAACGTTCCAAACGTTACTCATGGAAGGACAATCACCTCGTTTGATGCTTGCCATAAGGTGATAGAATGGGTCTTCCACCACAAGAATGGTCTAGTCTTATTCAAAAAATACACTCGAAACTTGGACATTTTGGAGTCAAACATACTTATAACCTTTTCCCTCTTCATTACCATTGGAGAGGTATACATGTTCAAGTCCGAAACATCATTGCTAGGTGTGAACAATTAATAAAGTGAGAACTTCCTTTTTTTTGATAGCTCACGCTTTCTCCACTCTCTATTCAAGGCATTATCTATCACTGGTCATGTGATTTAGCTGGAGAATTACCATAGACCTCCATGGGTAATGTGTACATCATGATTATGATTGAACATTTTTCAAAGTGGGTTAAGCTTATTGCGTTGCCGAACAAGTCATCACACAGCACTAACCAAGCTTTTTTACAACATGTCCTAAGTAGGTTTGGGGCTTGTGCTAAATGCCTTACTAATCAAGGAGCAAAATTCAGAAGAGAATTCCAAGACCTACTTGACCATGCTCTCATTGACGATTACCGAATTTCAAAGGATCATCCCCAAGCTGATGGCTTTGCAGAGAGGATGGTTTAGACATGTAAAAAAGGACTTCGAAAGATTTACCTCACTAGGAACAAAAAGGATTGTGACCTAGCCCTACCTCTCATGGCCATGGGTTACAAGATGTCCAAACACGCCTCTTTGTCTCATTTTTCTCTTCATTTTTTACTTTTTGGGAAACATCCCATTTCGCCTTCTTCCCATTATTGCTCAAATGGACCAGGTTGTAGATTTAGACTCCCCAACCACTTAGGTTAAGGTTATTACAAAGAGGGTTGCTCTATTTAAGAGGGTTATGCCCATGGCCATGGAGAATTTGTCCATTGGACAACATCGAGACACCTTACGTTATGCACACACACAAGGTGGTAGTTACAAACCTAAGGTGAGATAATTTGATGTGGTGACTTTGTGTATCTCCAATGACAACCTAATGATATTTTAGACACTTCTTCCAGTTGCACTATCTTGAGGATTAAGGCGATTAGGCCTTTAAGGGTGTTGGAGTTACAAGGAGCTAATGAACGCACAATTCGAAATCATTCCAAAAATTATGCGCCTTGCCACCTGCTAAACTTGGACCCTACCATCATCACGTTAACCTGGATTCCTCCATTTGACTATCCATGTTAGGTATGTCAAAAGGCAGACGATGTTGATTAAATGCTATTTTGCAATAAATATAATGGTGGATACCAGTTATTTTGCCTCAAATCGGAGTTCATTCAAGTTCCTGCCGGCATTTGGTATTGTTCATCATGTTCTCCTACAACACCTTGATCACTCAAACCATGCCACGCTTTCATTTCAGCCTCCTTTTGTGCATTGTATGTATATGTGTGTGTGCATTCCTTTTTGGTTGATTAGTTTCTACCTTTGACTGGTTTTAGTCTTTTCATTTAGTAGAGTTTACTATGGATTTACACCCTTGTGACACTGTACGTCATAACACTCCACGTCACGACAAATATGGTTAACATGCAATTATATCTTGCAATACATTTTTTGTAAAAATGGAACATCCCTAATAAAACAAAATGTCATTTTAGGCATTAATCAAACATGAAATGATGAATTTTATTTTATTTTTTCCTTTCTACAAGCCAAAAGAAAATCATCACATAAACAATTAGGCACTATCGAGTGGTTGCAAGATAGGGTGACTCATTTTTAGTGGATGCAACATTTCCAAAAGTTTATGTTTTAACATTTAAATGGAATTTTTTAAAAAAAATCAATGTTAAATGTTTAGTGTGGAGGGAGTGTGAATTATGTAATGATTAATGAACTAACAAGGTTCAAATAAACAAGAGTTCAACTAAAATATTTTAACATAGATGTGCTAAGAAAAACATTAATCTAACAAAACATGATTAAGACAAAAACTTTTGAGCATAAGGTTCAAATTTAATCATTCAAAAGTCCATAGTTATTTGTTAGTTTAGGTTATTTTGTACATTGATGATTTTACCATATTATGTTTATGCCATTTGAATACAATACATGTTGGTAAAAGTTCATTATGACAAAAAGTGGATTTTGAATGAATTCATTGGTCATAGTGAACATGACCTAGTGGGAAAATAGTGAATTCATTAGTCTAGTGAACAATGGATTAGTGAATTGCAACTGCATTTTGTAGTAATGATGGTAGAAGTGAAAAAAGGTAGAAGGAAGAACTTGGGGGCATGTTCCCTAGCTTTGTGACTAAGGATAAAAAGGTGTGTGAGAGTTCTAGGATTGGGACTAGGATGAAGTGACATGTTCACAAACACCTCACAAACAAATCACCTACACAAACCAAACCATGCAAATGGTTAATGGAAAATGGAACAAACTTTGGGTCATAGACTTGCCTTGGATTAACTATGTTCACACATGTAAACTTGGGAAAAACCACCACCTTCCTCCCTATAGTATACTTTGCAACTATTATTGGGACTAAATTGAAATGACTTTTTGTTTCAAAACTCCTAAGTAAATTACTTACAGTTCCAAGTCATGAATCTCACAATTTTATAAGCTCATAATTGTTTCATATGAACTCTAATTGAAGAGCTTCTAGTCACAAAGTCATAGCCTTCAAAAAAACATTGGGTTTTGATGTTGTTATTAACTTTTTTTTATCCATAATTTCTAGGTCCTAACTCCAAATGGGAATGCAAGTTTGCTTTCAATATCTATGTTTTGATCAAAGTTTTCCTATGGTATAAAGAAATTTCAATTTGCACATATTTTACCCCTTGCACTTTTGTCCCAAAAAATTGGAACATTTTAGAATTCTCAACTTCCAAATTGGGAATTCATTCCAAAAGCCCAAAAAAATGCTTCCTTTTCACTCCTCCAATGTTTTAGCCCTCTTTATTGCTTTAATTTATTCCCAACCCATTTTTTTTTTGGCCTTCCCCCAACATTGGTTACAAGGTGAAGCCTATGGTCACAATATTTATAATATATCAAGTTGATAAAAATAGCAACCAAATTCAATGTAAAATTGTTATACATTCAATAGTTTTATTTGAATGATTAAAAAAATTCTTTAGTATTGTGTATTGTAAATGTAAATTGAAACTAAATTTTTTAAGTGCAAGTTGTAACTTTTGAATTCTATTTCTTGGAATGTAACATTTGTTTCAAATATATATCAAGTATGTTCTAACACCGAGAAAATAAAAATATTCAATTCCTTGTTTGAATATACAATGGTCTTTATGCTCTTAACTTAATACATATTTATTTCATTGAATTTTCATTGAGTTAAAAAATATGGTACATTTTATTCAATTATTAATTCAATTATATCCTAATAATATGAAATAATGGATTATAAAATTAAGGTGGCTTCAATATGTATATATTAAAAATTAGATAATAATAGGAGGATAAAAAATAAGTTGGATAATTATCTAATACCCCCTGCATAAAAATGACATTTGACACACGTAAATCCCAACTTCACTATGTGTCTCCCGCGGGGAACAAGCATCGCATAAAAAATCCCTAACAACGACCCAGTGAAAAACATCACAAAACCAATCACTCCACCTACAAAAACAAAAACAAAATCACCAAAAAAAAATTCACAATTTGCCCTTCGATATATTTCTATAATATTTACACATTGCAACAAGTGGTCCCATCCAACACAATATGCAATACACACACAACTATTTCAAATCAAAATCGCTATTCCAAAGAATTCCTAACCAAAAGAAAGAAGAAACATTGGTGATGCAAAAAATCCGAAAGGTGTTCACATTTGATTGGAACCCTTATCTGTCTGCCTCTCAGTTTGTCCCTTGAGAACACATATGGGATACGGCCAAATGTGAAACGGGATATTGCTACTGAGGTTCCGTTGTGCCCCTGGATCTGGCCTCTGAGTAGAGGCCAAAAGGATGTAACTAACCGTGTTCCCTTGTGCCCCTAGATCTGGCCGCTGGCCAGAGGCCAAAACGAGGCAACCAACCTTGGCCCCTTGTGCCCTGGATCTGGCCCCTCGGCAGAGGCCAAAACGAGGTAACCAACCGGGGTCCCATGTGCCCTGGATCCTTACCCTGGACAGAGGCCAAAGCGAGGTGACCAACCTTGGTCCCCGTTGTGCCCCTGGATCTGGCCCCTCGAGAGATGCCAAAACGAGGTATCCAACCGTTTCGGGATGTGGGAAGGGACAGAGACGCGGAGATGGTGAGATGAGAGGAAGGAAGGGCGACGACGATGCGAAGCTCACGAGCGAAGCTCATCGCCGGCGATGGCCAAACGACAGGAGTCCTGGCGCAAGAAGGCAGCGGAGGAGGCTGAGAGCTTCTTGTCGGGAGCCAGAGGTGCAGAAAGAGTTTTTACGCGAGTCAAATCCGAGAACCAGGGACCCAAAGAGACGGAATCGCGAGGGGGACTGGACGTGGTGCAGTACCAGAGCTTGCACAACCACCACCCGCAGCAGCAGTGGCGGGGGGATCCGTCGCCCAGGGACAGGACGGAACTCGCCACGGGGCCGATGAACGAGTCTCTTCTGATGAAGTCGGAATCCGGTGGAGTTATGATGATGGCGCAACCGCAGCAGCAGCAGCAGCAAACCAGGGCCAGTTTCTGGCAGGCTTTTGCGAGGACGACTAGCGAGAATCAACTGGGACTTTTGCAGTCGCGGGCTCAAGCGGTTGTATGCACGGACCTCCGTGGCAACATCACATCTTGGTAAGATTATGAACAAACCCCGAGAGCGGCCGGTCGTAGGGCTCAGGATGTTCTTGCAACTGGTTATACCCTGCTGATTGTATTTGGATGCTATTCACTGTTATCTGACCAGATGTAAGGGAGTATCCCGGAGTGAAGGATGATGGCAATTGTCTTCGTACCCTGCGTTTGTCTGTGTTATAGTTAGAGGGGGAGAGAGAAAGAATTCGGTCTCCTGTTGTAGTCCTACCACAAGCGTTGAGCTCTGACAGGGAGGCAGTGGTAGCTTGCAGCTGAAGATGCACATACTCCTTGGATACAGAGTTATTCTGCTTCCCTTGAGTCCAGTTGGAGGAAGTGCATAATCCTAATGCAACTAAGCCTTCGTTGCTATGCTGCAGGAACCAGGGTGCAGAGTCATTGTACCAATGGAAGGCTGAGGAGGTCCTAGGGTTGAACATCGTTGAAATCCTCATTCCACCAAATTTGAGGAAGGCTGCATGGGAGGTTCTTTCACGTGTTAGATATGGGGAGTCATGGTCGGGCCTTCTCTTATGCAAGCGCAAAGATGATGGTTTATTGGAACGAGTGTTTACCAAAACACCTATCATCAATGATGAGCACCACATCATTGGTGTCATTGCAATTGATGTTAGTACCCTGCCTCCAGCAAAAAGCAGCAGTACTTTGAAGCAAAGCTCTTTGGGCAAGGAGGAGGGAGCTGTGGAGGGAGGCACCTCAGGGGCATCCTTGTTAAAAGCTGCAGGCCCTGAATCACCACCAAATCAGACTAGTGATGAGTCTCCTGGAAGCAGCCTTCTGGTAAGTGAAACCTTTCAGGTTTCTCACTATCCCTAGCTTGCTTTCTTCCAAGCTTTGCTTCTCTGGCAATCCAATTGTGAGAATGAATATCATTTTTGTGTACTTGGACTTGATTGTGACTGTTTTTGTCAAATTCTACTTAGGGCTTTTGGAAAAAAGGATTTTCAGTGGTATCCTCCAAAGTCATAGAGCCAAGTCCCAAGAGGGAGCAGTACCCGGAAAAAGAGTCAGGCACTCTCTGAGGTCTTGTGCTCTGTGTGTACCCTTCGGGAAGAGACTCTTAGTCATACAAGCTTTAACTATCATCTTATTCTACATTCCCTGGAGTCTGCCAAGAATTTCTGTCCATTGAGGTTTTGTGACCTGGAGTGTTGATCTGGTACATGCCCTTTCAGTAGCTGCCACTTGTTGCTTGGTCCATAGGGGTTTACTGACCTCCTCTGTGGTGATCTATGCCGAATTCCCTGGATGTTCATGCAAACCTTTTCTTCGGGACTATTAGATTGTGTTACTGTTACAGATAGATGCTTCACAAGGTCTACTTCAGTTGCAGATTCCATGTGTATAATATGGTAGTTTGAATTGTGGGAATGGTTGAATTGAAATAGAAACTGGAGCAGAGCTCGGTTCAGCAGATTCTTCAGAAGCTCCAGGTTGGAAGGGCAAGCAGGTGGGAGACTGATGACATGCCCAAGAGGCAAAACTCCTGGGACTCTGAACATGAACTGATGTCCCCAGATCATCGTCCAGAACAACAGCAGACACCAAATGGCTCATCTCATAACTCAATGCAGAAGAATGAGCTGCAGTCAGGGAGTGATGCCAAAAGTGTTGGTGGGGTGTCACCTCCTCTTATTCCAGCTGTCCATGGATCTGGGCCTTACACAATGGGGCAAGAACTTAGGACTGAAGTGTCTATGACACCAAGAGAAAGTGCAGTAGCCTTGGCATCACAGGAAGTCTTTACTGAGAGGAACAGATGGACAGGTGCTGTGGGAGCAATGAACTTCCAGCAAGCTGAGGAAGACTACCAACTTCAGTTGGCAATTGCACTACGGGTTGCAGCAGAAGCAGCAGCAGTGGATGACCCAGGTTTGTCAGCTGCTTCTAGGGGTCTACATGGAAACACGAGAAAGATGCCAGGTGTCCACAGTGTAGAGGCAACTGCTTACCGATTTTGGGTGAGTGCTTTGCCCCTGTATTCTGTGTCATAAGGTTTCACTGTTTTCATGATACTATTCTTTGCTGGAGACTTACCATTCATGGCGGCATTGTGATTTGGATGTGATGGTATGGCAGGTGAGCAACTGCCTGGGCTATGATGATCGTATTGAGGATGGCTTCTATGAAGTTTGGGGCATGAGCCCTTATGTGTGGTCTATGTGCACTGATAATAATGAGCTTGGTCGGATACCTCCATTGGCAGCACTGCAGAGTGTCAACACATCAGAATCATTTGAGGTTGTGTTGGTAGATAGAAATGATGACCCAGATCTTCGGGACTTGGAGGACAAGGCTGTAGGTCTTGCATATGATTGCCAGGAAGTTTTAGACTTGGCCACTAGGTTGGCTCAGATGGTTGCAGATTTCATGGGGGGTGCTGCAGCCTCAGATGATGAGTTGCTGGAGGCATGGCATGCCAACACAACCAAGATGACACAGCGTATAGGCAGCATTGTCCTTCCAATTGGAGTATTGAGACCTGGCCTGGGTAGACATAGGGCTTTGCTCTTCAAGGTAGTGGGTGTCCAATCTTTTGCTTTCTACTTTCATGCACTATATAAATGATGGTTCTTCTGTCAGGTTGTGTATTCTTGGGTAATTTTGGAAAGGAGGTCCTGATGTCCTAACACTTGTATTTTAGTTTTCAGGTAATGGCTGATAGTGTTGGGTTGCCATGTCGCCTTGTGCGGGGAAGATCCTTCAGTGGCAAGGAAGAGGGTGCACTGGTGGTTGTCAAGGTTGGGGATGACAGGTACTATTATTGCAAAATTCTTCCTTTGTTTGACTGCGAATCAATGTAGATGTATCAGGCCTAGTCGTATTCCCTTGGTCTTTGGATCTACTTTTTGTCTACACTGGATGGTGTGAGTGTTGTTTTCTTGTAGCAAGCAGTCTGTGAGTCCATTTTTTCCTAATTAAAGCAGTTGGTCTTGCCTTCTTTTTCAGGGAGTGGATGGTTGATCTCTTAGCAAATCCAGGGAAGATAATGGCCCCTGATGCTCGGTTAGCTTCACCACCCACTGTTATTGCATCCCCTTTGCAATTTGAGCGACCTAGCTCATTTGCAACTAGTAGCATACTGAACTGGCGAGATGAGTTTGGGTTACGGGACCTTTCAAATAGTGGGGGAGAGGCAGGTAGACCCAATTCTGAGCTTGCTGCAAGTAGTTCTGTTCCAGTTGCCAAAGCTGCAGCAGCTGATTCAGGCAAGGTTGGACATGGACACTCTCCACATAGTACCACACAACAGGCAAATGATGCATCCCCAGGAGGAGGAGGAGGCATGCAAGGTGGGAATCGTTACAATGAAGACTATCATCCAAGCCCATCTGGCTTAAACCAGGAGAATGCAAAAGGAAGGGTATTAGGTGATGCGTCAATGGCTGGGCAATCAGAGAATGCTAATATTGGCAGAATAAATGACAAAGGAGTCTCAAGTAGCCCAGAAGAGGATTCAAGTAGGTATTCGAGACAGAAATTGATGGAGCGTGCAGTGGCATTTGCAAAGGAGTATGAGATTCCTTGGGAGGATTTGATCATGGGGGAGCCAATAGGACAAGGTATGTATGCTCTGATTCTGTTCTTCAGCATTTTGTTTACCTTTATGGGAACTTCAGAAGGGGACAACCTGTGCAGGTCAGATTGACTAGCCTACATTTGTTTCATAGACCTTGCTGAGTGGCTGAAGTTGGTGTTGATATGAAGCTTGTGAATGAGGGTTGTGGTCTCTGATTCCAGGTTCATAGTGTAGCTTGTGTCACAGTGACATGTGACTCGTGGATTATGATGCAGGCTCCTATGGAAAGGTTTACCGCGCCGACTGGCAAGGCTCGGTGAGTTAGAGAAATGATTGTGTTCCTCAAAGTTTTGAAGTGGCCTGCTTGCCTTGTGGCTCTCTTGTTTATTGTCTTGGCTCTATTGAGTTGGGGTGGTAGTCTATTAAGGTGATGGCAGGCAAAGAATAAGCAGAGCAATTTCTCTCATGTTAGGAGATGCTTAATTTTACATGTATACATATGCTTATCTGCTTTTTTGGTGGCAGGATGTGGCTGTGAAAGTGTTTCTAGATCAACATGTGAAAGCCGAAGCGATTGAGGAGTTCAAGGCTGAGGTGTGTTTGTCTTATCCTCCATGTCAACTTCACCTTCACATGTGTGGTCATGTGCAAATTGTTGCTCTGTGATCTTTGCATTCTATCAGAAATGTGTCCGTGAGATATGTGCTGATTTGCATCCTGCATCTTGACTGTAGGTGGCCATTATGCAGCGATTACGACACCCCAATGTTGTTCTCTTTATGGGAGCTGTTACAAATCCTCCCAACCTATCCATTATCACTGAATTCTGCCCAAGGTGATTTTCTTGCCATGTATGGGTCACACATGTTCTTCACTACCACAGGGAAGGCATGTTCCAAAGCTTCATGAAACCCAGATTGGCCTCAATGGGTTACAGTATTACAATTGCAGCAGCTGGGTGGAGCAATGATACACAATATCTGCATGATTTCCAACTTTGCTTTCATCAATTGAAGCAACTATGTGCCTTGTGATTGGTTTGCAGAGGGAGTCTGTATAGGTTGCTGCATAGGCCAAATCGGGAGTTAGATGAGAAAAGACGGCTCCGCATGGCATTGGATGTGGTGAGTTCCTGTTAGATGTACATACAGGGGTTGGAGGAGGCAATGCCTATTCAGAGACCTGGTTTTCTGGCACAAGAATCTTGTTTAGTGCTATCCTTGAGACTGTTGACAGTGTCCTGAATGGATACTGAGCATATTGGTCATTGGGTTACAGTGATTTTTGTGTGTTGGAATCATAGGTTTGAGGTTTTATTTGCTGTTTGCAGGCAAAGGGAATGAATTACTTGCATCGCAGCTCACCACCTGTGGTACACAGGGATCTGAAATCCCCAAATTTGCTAGTTGACAAGAACTGGACTGTTAAGGTCAGTGCTTTCAGCAAGCTAAGGTGCAGCTTTGACTTCAGCAATCGAAACATTAGTGCTGGGGAGCAGTTTCTTAATGAGGCACCACTTGTCCTTGTAGACTTCATCCTTTGTGAGTCTGTGAAGAGGAAAGGCAAAGAATGTTGGTAAGCAGCTGACAGTGAGGATTTTGTGCAGGTCGGTGACTTTGGACTGTCTCGGCTCAAACACAATGCGTTCTTGTCTTCAAAGTCAAGTGCAGGAACAGTAATATATTGATACCTCTACTTCTCTGTTGCTCCATTCTCAGTATCCCACTGAGCTTGTGTGAATAACAAATGTCCATGGCCATTGTGATATGTAGGGAAAGATGTGAATGCCACCTTCTAGTTGTGTGTCATTGTTTGTCCACTGATGACTGAGTATTAGGGTAGGAATGTCATCAAGCCTGGATGGCAATTGTGTAAGGCAGGGACTAGTGAGTAGCAACCAGAGTTTTGACACTGGTGTTTTATCATGCAGCCTGAGTGGATGGCACCTGAAGTCCTTCGAAATGAGCTCTCTGATGAGAAGTGGGTGACACTGTTTCTTGTTCAAACTTAAAGCACTTGCAATTTGCATGTCTGACATGGAACAACTCCTTAAATATCCAGCACTGAGCATAATGTTCAGTTGATGCTTTGTGGCTCTGGAGCTGAATGGAGGTGGAAACTGTTGACAATAGATGTCTTTGACATGGCAGTTACACATAGCTCATTGGCCTTTGCAGCCATATACTCTGTAGACTGGTTGACCAGAAAAATGTTGGTCGGCATGATTGTTAAGTATAGCTTCCCGAATCACCTGTGTGGATGCAGGTCGGATGTGTATAGTTTTGGAGTAATTTTGTGGGAGCTTTCAACTCTCCAACAACCATGGGCTGGCATGAATCCTATTCAGGTCTAAGCCCTTCCTTGTCTGTTTGGGTATCCTGTGGGTTTTGTGAGAATGGTTCAAATGAGTTTTTGCAATGGCCTTGTGTGTCTGTCTATTGATTTCACAGAGTTGCTATCCATGCACATGGGTTTCAGGTTGTAGGTGTTGTTGGCTTCCAGCACCGAAGGCTTCCCATTCCTGAGGATGTTGATCCAGCAATTGCCAATATCATACAAGCATGTTGGCGCATGTATGTCTTATGCTTTTCCTGTGTCTGCGATGCTTATGCTTGTACTTGTGAATATTGTAGCTAATAAGACCATGCACTCCAGTCATCCTCCAATAGCACTTTTATGGCCACATACAGCCTTGGTAGTCCCAGGTGTGGGTGCAGTTCTACAGTAGTATGTGAAGTGAATGTTGTGTTGGTGGTGGTGGTGGTGGTGTGTTATCAGGGACCCAAGACAGAGGCCAACATTCTCTGAAATTATGAATGAGCTGAAAGTTATGACCAGGCCAGTGACATCACCACTTACTCAGAACTCAGGATGAAAGGTTAAAGAAGCCCTCCCCATAATATGGGGACTAGACAGACAAGATTGGCACTCGTCAGCACAACCTTATTTTACACAGGTGAGCTTTGCTTTGTCTGTTCCAATTTTGTCCTCCGATGATTAATCTGCTCTACCCTTTGTTGGAGGATAGGCACAGCAAGATGGTAAGAGGATGACAAAACATTTTAGGTTTTGGCAAAGAAGCTTCTATCACTTGTATTTCAGATTCATTCAAATTGAACCTTGGGTTTCTACTTCTGGGATGCATGGCTCTTAAAAATCTATAGGTTCAGGGTTTATGGTCACAGCAGGGTAACAAAACCCAATGCCTTGGTGCTGCAGAGTCAGTGGTGGATCATTTTGAGGTACCTTCTTGTTCTTATGTTGGTGATCTATTGTGTATGGTCCAATGAATTACCTTGGCTTGTTTCCACTGTAAGAAGCTAAGTTATCCATAACCTGTTCCATGCTGCCATGACTTGTCTAAAAGAATGGTATGTCAAGGAATGTTTCATCAACATGGATTTTGCTTGTTTGATGGTTCCCTTAAAAGTCCTTAAAGACTAGAGACACCAAGAATAGTCGTAGGAGACACGGTCATCAGCACAAGGAAAGTTTGCATGCAGTCAATAGTCTCAGGCAGTCTGCCAACATCTCTCCTTCTATACCTACCTTACTATTGTATGAATGGATGATACACATTATTGTATTGTGATGGATAGTTTTTGGATTTAGTAAAGTTTCTTTTGCTGTTGAGCTAGCCTTGTATACATACACCTTATGCTTGAAACATTGTTCAATGTTGTGATTGTTGAGGGATATGATACAGAATTATGTGCTTGAGGACTACCTTTCAATTTGACTAAAGCACCAATCAGACTTGTTGTTAAATGCAATTTAAGGCGGTGTGAAGAAATACAAGGTTAGTCACCAATTCACACTAACAATGCCACATAACATTAAAACCTAGGTGTCATTGGATGTTAGTTGTTATCTTGGTGTTAATGCAGTGGTAAGCCAGATGGAAGCTACCACCAAACCTTCAAGAATCCTATATTTTGGATTAAAGAATTTGATTACTTTAAGCTTGATTGAGTCTAGGTTGTGATATAAATATAGGTTGAGGTTGGGATGTCCCTGTGGTGATTTAAAGAGGGGAAGCCCAATTCTAAAATTTTAATAACTTTTGAGAAACTGATTCTTTCACAGACCAATTAGATCCCCGAACATATACTTGAAAAAAACTAAAATTCTTTGAATGAGCCTATTAGGATAGGAATCAAGATTTTTTCTCTGTTCTACTTAAATACATAAATGATGTGAAAAGAAATTACTTTTGGATTGACATGTTGCTTTGCCCTAAAAGCAAGTGTGAAAAAGCATATCTCTCAACAAGGTACCAAGGACCAGAAATAAATATCCCATGTTTTTAAACCCAAGTTGTATTGGGTAATATCACTCTATCATGATTGAACATTTGAGAATTTCTTTATTAACACATGATTGCATATGTGAATAGTGGATCATGATGACTAAAGGTGAATATTTTTTAGCCTTTTAGATAAGAAATGATAACATTATGCCATTGTGTGAATGCACTTTGACACTACTTAGCAGAAGGGTGACAATTACATAAATGTCACATGACATTTTGTTAATGGTTAATTAAGCATTAAGACTCCTATCACTAGAGGTCCTAACACTAAGTGTGAAGGCACCTTATATATCAAACTTTTTAGTAATATATCTTGGGCCAATGGTACAATTAACCAATGTTGATATCAAAAACAATAATGTTTGTGCAATGAAATGTGCATGTTTCAATCCTATGATTGTAACATTTAGTATCATTGATGGGAATCATTTGTTGATCATGATGATTGACTTTCAAATGAGATTTTTGAAAAGTTGTGTTGAAATTGGTAGGTTGAACAATTGACAGTAAGGTCTATATGTGAATTTGTATAATTGTAATAATCTTTTTCTTTATGATCCACTTTTAGTAATTTGACAAGGATTGGAATTGGTCTTTTTTTTTTTGTTCATCTTTGTATTGTAACAACATTGATGAGTATCCCTAGATAGATCCAAATAGATTTTTCCTTAAATGGCAACACTTTTGTAGGTGACCATTAATCTTGTTGCTAGTATATAGACTTGTGATGCCATTTTCCCCCACAACTAGGGCAAAGTTTTGTGAATTCTTTTTGAAGAAAAAGGAATTTTTGCTAATTTCAAGCAATGTCACCACTTGGTGATCTTTCACCCCAAAAAATGATTAATTGGAATCCATTTATTCAGGTATTTAGTAAGTTTTGCTCATAAAGAAAAGATTAAACATTGACGTAAGATTTTAGCATAAAATTTTGCTTCAAACTTGACCCAACATGTGAGTGAGATTTGCAATGAAATGAAGTACTTGTTTGTTGGCTCTACCCTTTTATGTTGTAGAGACTATGTGTCTAGATTTGAAATAAACATTCATTCAAAATCAACAAAAGGTTTTGAAGAGATAAACATGTTTTTTGTGATACAAATTTGTTTATTACTTATGTGTTCAACATATCAACACTTGAAATTAGTGTTCAACCCAAATTCCATCATGTTTATATTATATTAGAATTTCACAAACAATCACATGAAAGCCACCATTGCAACAATAATGGTAACAATTAGAGGAAAATGTAACAAGACCTATCAATTATAAATTGTTAATGGATTCATATAATGTGATTAGGACATTGTTTCACTTGAAGTTTATAATCATAGAGAATATGAACAACTTGTTAGGTCTTTCAATGTAAGGCATTTTGTAAATAGTGTTGTTAAAAAATATTGTGACAACAAGCTTTGGAGATCATTTCTTGAAATGTGATTCTCACCCCACTTTGTCAATTGTGGTTGATGAAGATTAAAGTTAACATTACAAAATGTTCATTCTAAAATAAATTGGTTTACTCCACCAACTAGAAAGGTATAATGTTCTTCCAAAGTAACTGCTTTGATTTTTACATTTAATGCCAATTTTTATGAGTATTATCATGATTGTATTTTGAAGAACATGTTTGATTATGGCATTTTTTGGTATTGTTGTTTGTTATTAGTCCATTAACAATTCCATTTAAATAGATTTGTGTTGCATGCAATTTGGGAAACATTCTTGCAATATTTTAAAATGTACTCTTACAATGTTTGTTGTTCAAATCACCATATGAAAAAGTTGGTTTTATTTGTAGAAAAATCATTGTTGTACATTATAATTTATTCTAGTGTTTTTTTTATAAAGGGCAATGGCTAGAGGCTTTTGTGCGTATGGAGAAAAGGCTACTTCTTAAGAGTTAAAGAGGGCAATAAATCGAACATTTATTTTTCTTCAAATTGAAAATACATTGTTGTTGAGACCAATTTCATTTATCAAAAGGTTTCAACAAAATTCAAATGTTATGATCATGATTGATCTTCTTCCATACCCATTGGCTTTGGATGTTCCCAATTCAAATCAATCATAGATGTCTTTAATTCATGTATAGTCAAATGTTACAGTAGATTTAAATTGGAGGATAATCAAGAAGTGGAGAAAATAAAAGTGATGTAGAATGAAAAGTTCATAAATATAAGAAAATGTAAAATTCTTTGCATCTACTCGTAGATTTTTATATAAAATCTATATAAACTTGTTGGAGTTTTGTAAAGATATATATAATGTTAAATAAAAAAGGTGTTCACTTACAATCCAAATGACAAGTTGTAAAATATGTTGTTTTATTGTAATTTTCACAAATAGTATTCACATTTAAAAATTGCATTATTCTTAGATAATTATTGGTAGTAAAATTTCCATATTTTTCTTATCCAACTATCACATAGAATATCAAATAAATTTTGTTAGATATAATTGTCATATTCATAACATATGAAATTGCACCTATAGTTGTCATAATTTTCACATACAAT
Organism: Sphagnum tenellum; assembly: GCA_963921925.1. Classification (NCBI taxonomy): domain Eukaryota; kingdom Viridiplantae; phylum Streptophyta; class Sphagnopsida; order Sphagnales; family Sphagnaceae; genus Sphagnum; species Sphagnum tenellum. The sequence goes on from OY998144.1 coordinate 27,978,212, forward strand.
TAATATATACATTTTGTATAATCTCTATACATAAGACTTTTACATAATTTGTCACATACAACTAGTCCAATTAGTGTCCCATGTGGTTGGTACATAATGTTTTGACTTTTAAAAGTTATAAATGAAATTTTCATTTAACTTCAATGTTTACCATACATAAATTTTAGGTTTTATGGAATCATCACTCGTCACATTATTGTTTTCATTGGAATGATAAATTAAATAACTACATATGACATCTTTTCCCTACCAATTCAAATGATATAATGAATGAAATTGCTATTAAATTTTTGACACAACACAATTTTTTAACTTTGTCAATATCACAAATGATATATCACACCAACATTCAAATACTCGAACAACACGAAGACATAAGGATTCGTGAAAGAAAACATAACAACTCATTTTTGTGGATGGATTTTAATGATGAAATTGAATATATGTTGAAAACATGTTGTTTTATAAATTTTTAAAATATTTTTAAATCAACAAGCTAAATTTTAAAAATCTGTAGATTAAATTATTAAACATATGAAATATATATTTCATAATGTTCGTGATGTTTGTATTGATTTTAATAACAATTAATTTGGTGAAAAAATGATGTTTTTACATCACATGATCAAAACCATGTTAAAATCAATCCAAATGCAACATGTATGTCATACAATTATTGTAATCAAAATGTAAATATTTTGATACAAAAAAATCCATGTATCAAATTTGAAATGCGTTAAAAATATATATGATCATAAAGTAAAATAATAAAAGATGTTCCTATTTGTCCTTGTATCTTGGGTTGGTTCTAAATTTGTTTTTAAAAGAAAATAAATTTGGCTTTGAAACTAAACTTGGACTTGGAAACTACCAATCAGTTAGAATTAAATGTGGTCTCCAAACCTATTTTATGCAAGTTTTGGTTGGTAGGTTTTAATTAATTAATTATATTATTTCCATGTGGGAATAAACATGTTAGTTTGTGAAAAATATGTAAACAAATAAAACAAAGATGATTATTATTTTTTAATAATAAATTAAATAGAGGGGAAGGGGGGTGGAATTAAACATATAGGTGGAATTTTTGGAACATGTATCAAATATGCAAATTTATTTATTTATTTGGTTCTTTTGTCCTTGGATGGGATTTAGCATGTAGTTGATATAAATGGCCATCTTTAATTGGTTGTGTAATGCTAGTTACAACTAAAATGTATTCACTTTTGGGCTACGAATAGGTAGGTAGAGCTAGACTTGATTTTGATTTTTTTGGAAAATTGAGCATTTGGTTTAGAACCAAACTTGAAGGTCTATCAAATTTTTAAAAATTCAATCAGTTAAAAAATGTTAGAACCAAGACCATAGGTTCTCTTTTTAAATTAGATATTGGCAAATGTAGTTGTAATTAATTGTTTTTAGACTTGGACTATCCTAGTTGTAATTCAAATTTAAATGTCTCAAGGTTTAACATTTTGTTTCAAGGTGATTAATATTAGTTGGTGGATGATACCTACATTTTCAAGATTTAGTTTTATTGGTTAAAAAGTTGTCATTGAAAACAAAATTATTGAAATTAAATTGGTTGAAAGATGGAATGTATTGTGTTTATTTTTATATTTGCAAATTTTAATGGCTATTGAATTTTTTTGGCCAATTGATTGCATACCTAACACAATCGCACAACATTAACATATTCTAATAATGCTTATGATTTCTAATGTTTTATTATTGAATTCGTATTTAAGAATTAGAAAATATTAAAGTCAACACATATGTGCTTTGATACCCATGAGTTACAATTTAATGTATTTTACCACATGTAATTCATTACAATCAAACAAATCAAGAATAAAATTAGCTTACAAAATCTACAAGAACAATTTGTCACTTGCCACACTAAGGTCACACATGTTTTGCAATTGTAATTATAATGAATGCAAGTTTGTGTCCTTTTACTCTTGAATAACTTAAATCCAAGAAAAATATAACAACATTACCACCAAAAGAACAATTCCAAATATTCTATGATTTCAATTCCAAAGATTTTGTGATTTGTTTCTTATTTTGTTGTGATGATCAATGGTACATGCTATGTTGACCAAAATACAATCTAGTATTGTGTGGAGCAGTGTTTGTTTTGTCAAAAAAATTATGTGGCATAACTCGCTACTTTTAGGTAGTTCCAGTATGTCAATTTGGCAACTTGCACATTTTTGGGGTTAATCAAGTGGCTATGCTTATTCATGCAAGCTTGAAAACTAGCTACATAGTCAAATCCAAAATAGTAAAATAAAAGGCAATCACATTAAATTTGAGGTATGCAAAACAACAACCAAGTAAGGTCCAAGGGAAAAAATGGCTACCAAAATGGAACTCTATGTAAACAAATTGGTAAACAACTACAATTCAATGGGGAAAATTGGCAACAAGATGTAAAAATTACTAGACATCAACTACCTATAGGTTAATGATTATAGATGTAAAATCTCCTAGGGTGATGAACCTTGGTCTTGAAGACCCTACCCATTGCAGTGGGAGATTGCTTGTAAAAAAACAAAAACCAAAAGAACAAAACAAACATAATACCTTAATGCTTGTTCTAGTTACCAAAAATTGAAATTACATATTATTCATTTTAACTAACATAGCACTTCGATTGAAAAGAATCAAGTAATATAAACATCATAGTAGAAAACACATGAACATATTGTACAAAAGGTTAGGGTTTAAAGATCTACAAATGAACCATGCCTTTGTAGTAGTGTGGTGGGATTTGGTAGCATTCCAAACATTCATTGTTATAGCAAATGGGAAAGTGTCGAAGGTAAAGAACTTTTGCGTGAACATCTTGAAAACCAAATCCAAATGGGTTGTTAATCTATTCTTAAGTTTACTTTTTATAAACCCTAGATTTGAAAAACATCTTTCATCGTCTACACTGCCCATAACCATGGCCATAGATAATTCAATTATTTTTAATTATCAAACAACTAATGGGGATAAAATTGGTTGTTGGATAAGGCGGTTTAAATTTTTGTGCATGGATTGTAGTCCATAGGAGGCTTCATGGTTGCATGGCAATTGAAAAACGTAGTAAAATGACTTATGCATTAACAATGCCTCATCCAACAAAAACATGATATAAAATTATTTTGGGCCACTATGTTTCCCAAAACAATAGTGTGCTTTCAAAATTGAAAGGCGAGCCAAAATTTTGTGCTCAACATTAGGTTACTAGGGGTAGATCACCCTAATGGCATTCATGATGTCTTGAGTCGGGAAACGTCGTTCAAGTTTTTGAATGAGACTAGTAGTAGTAACACTACATTGTTATTTCACACGTTCTACTACATTCAAACAATCAAATTTGGAAACATAACTCAAACAACTTGTTAGTGGGTCCTTCTTATGAACCATGTATGTGTGAAAAAAAAAAAACCTTGCATACTCCACATTAGAAATAAATTTAGTAATCCAAACCATGTGTAAAGGATCATATGTGTGATTTCAACAACAAGGAACGTTTTAAATATCCCATCTCCATAGCCACGACTTGTATAGATCAAAATACAACCTATATAGATCCCTTTCACAAGCCTTGACTATATCAATGAAATCACAAATGAAAACATCTCGAGCTTGAATAAATTTTGAAACAAATTGCGTGCATTCAAGCAAGGGTAGGATACAAATTAAACCTAAAAAAATCTTGACATTGCAAAAAAGGTCCAAATTTGCTTTTGCCAAGGTGTTGGTTGTTTGTTCATCAAACATATGCATAATTAGGGACTTGTACTTTACCAAGATTCTTTTGGTAGGGGACAACATTGAAATCCAATACGTTTACATGTTGTGTAAAATCTTCAGCGCTTTCTACTCCAAGAATTCACCCACCTTAAATCTCTCCAAAGACTTCTCACGGCTTTGTGAATAATAGTTGTAAATAGATTGTAGTAGCAACTTGATTTTTGCAACTAAGGAATCGAAATAGCTTTTGCACAACCTTGATTGGTCTAGTGTGCAACATAATGCACACCTAATATAAAACATGTGTGTGTTTTTTTTTTCAATTGCATAATAACACTAGTTTTTGAACCTTGGAAGGTTATCACCCCATTAGTTGCAAAACACACCAATTTGAAAACCAAATCAAATTTTGAAAGACCATCATAAATGAGTAGAGAGTCCATAATTACCTTTAGTAAATTGTCAACATTGGAACCTTCCAAAATTTGTTGAATGTCAAAAAAGTCGATAGACGTCTCCATCCTTTCACAACATAAACATGGGTTGAAATCCGTGATTAATTATTTATTTTGGTCATTTCATAGAAAAAAACAGAGATGAAACGGGTCTTTTGCATTACCCAACAAATAGATTGAAACACAAAATCATGCATGGTTTAGCCATGCTCCAATTAATAGTGTGAATCTAATGTTTCCAAGGGTTGTTTAGCATTTTGAGGAAATTAAATAATTCCTTACAACCCTTGAAATCTGTCCTAGGACGCCTTTGTTTCAACAAATGGAAAATTTTGATGAACTACACAAATGTTTTCTTGTTTTTTACAAGATCCCCATTTGCAATTTGTTGAGCCACATAAACTTGCCCATGAAAAGTACCATATTGTCAATCATTTTTAACATGTTGGTTAGATGAGCTTATGTACTATTCATTGACAACCACCCTCGATCGTGTAGATGTTGCTTTGTGGCAACCTACATGTTTCTACAACCCATCAAACTTAAAAACTAGTTATTTTTTCCTTTTTTAAACTTGATTATAAATTGTACATCTTGCCTTAATCATTTTATCATTAGGACCATTACTTCTACCCATGGAAACTTAATAGCCCAAACAACTTGGAACATTTGATTAAACTCCCACTTTTTCTTTTAAGTTTTTTTGGGAGGAAGGTTTTGAATGAGATCAACAATAAGAATTGATTCATCTTTAATAGTTCTAGAAGTCAAAGTTTCCGCAATTCCTTTCAAAAAATGAAAAATGCACTTACCTTTATGTATGATGTTGGACATGTTTTCACTTAAAGACATGTTAAAAAATTCTACTAATAGTGAGCATGAAGATGAACCATGTTAGCCAGGGAATAGTAAAGAAAATTTGAAAGAATAAAGGAAGAGAAAAACTTCCGGTATTCAAAATTTGATGAATGCTTAAGCAATGACATTGTCTATGTAGTGTGTAACAACCAAAGCACGCATTGACTAAAGCCGATTCATTATGCTTCAAACCCTAGATCATAGGATGACAAAATCGTGACCTAATCACAAGCACACAAAAAAATTCTATGCAAAATAAATTATAATGGATTTGCACACAATTGATACAATTTCTTCACAACAAGAATGCATACATCAAATTGCAAAACAAGAGCCTTTAAAATGCATAGAGTAGAATGCACAAATGCACACCATGAAACACAAGTTTTATATGCAATGTGGGATTAGGTTTTTGGAGTTCTCTCACCTCTTGAAATTGAAACTACTACAACTTGCAACAAGCTTGAAGATAGTGGTAGTTGGTTATTGCAACTTTTTTGCACCAGCGCTTGTTGGTTGAAGGTTTGAAGCTAGAGATTCAAACAAGTTGCAAAACAATTTCAAGTTGGCTTATTGCTTGAAAATCAAGGTTTGAATTAATAATAATAATAAAATCATTAAACAAAACTAGTGATAACATACATTCACACAAAAGCAATAATGACGAATGAGGGCCTTCAAATGTTGTAACACAAAGGAGCAATGACCACAATTATGGAAGACAATTGATGTGAGATGATTATCACCATGATCGAATTGTAGCATTTGACGGCCATATTATTTCACAAAACTAATTATAATTAGTCATCATGGTTTCAACAAAATGGTTCTTGTCATATCAAAAGCTATTCATTGTCGACGATTTCAACCCAATCTAATGGCCCAAAACCTTAAGGGGTTGAAGGCCCCTTTTTTTAATTAAAAAAGTGCTAAATTTCACCTAAATAAAAAACATTGGTGTGGAGTCAATAATGAATGAAACTAATATAACAAAAGTTCAATTATATGTGGAAATGAATTTGGCTTGGCATTTGAAATTTTTACATTTTTTATTAGTGCAAATGTTCCACTTTTCATATTCTTATGGCAAGTAGATCAAATGTTTTATTTCAATGGACTTGATGATGAATGTTGTAGTTTTATCACACATCTTATGGTTCAAGAGACCAACTAACATGGATATATTTAAAGTCCACCTTTATCAATTGACCCATTATAATCATTTGTAGTTTAAAATGAAGGTACAAAATCTACTTAGGCTACTTTGTAAATAATGGTGAAATAAATTTTCGATTTGATTGGCTTTTGTGGCATTTATGAGTGTTTATGTTAATAACACATATGAATATTTAATTTAATCTAAGTAAAAAATTCATCATGACATTTAGCAATTTTTTGGAGGTAGACTTTGGATTATCCATGATTTTAATAGAGTTAGCATAAGATGGAGGAAAAGGGTTAGAAAATAAGGGCTTTTCATGATAATAATAGTTAAGAGTTCTCAATTTGAATATTCAAGGCTTCATTATTGTTTTGTTGAAGTTCCCATTCAAGGTGCAACTTGAAGTTCTATTACTAGTTTATTAGGAGGTCTCACGTTGTAAATGTCCTTTTAGGCTTGGCAAGATTATTGGACATATACAACAATTTAGCATTACTTTTAGTAACACAATTGGACATAGTGCATCTACTAAAGGCGGTACATGTCATTTGATGAAAATGTGTGATTGAATGCATGGATTTTTGAAGGATCTAAAGAGGACATGGCAAATCATAGTTAATTTGTGCATCCAAAGATTCATTTGTTCATCGTACTTTGGATGTCAAACTTGATTAAGTTACACCATCTTCACAATTTGTTTGAATCCCAAGATTGTAAGAGTCTGCAAAACTTTTCATCACATTTACTTTTGGTAGATGCTTATGCTAATCATCTTTGTCTGACTTGAATTTGGATGCAATTTACGCATCCAAGTTGCATTCAATTTGTTATGGTATGAAAATATCATCCATCCATCCATAAGAATATTTCATTTGAAAGTTGAATCATCCAAAGTTAGCGTTTGAAAATGTGATAATTATTAATATTCACTTTCATTTCATTTGTGCATCCAAAGTCAAATGGAATTATTTTCCCAAGATATGAAAATTTGATTTCATCCATAGTTTAATCTAATCAAATTGTTTAATGAATTGATAATTTGCTAATAATCTTCACATGTTCATTTCATTTGTGTGCATTCAAAATCAAATTGAATTACCTATTTGTTCATGAGGGGTGATGAGTCAGGAAATGAAAAAAGTTGATGAAAAATCCCCATCAAAATGAGGGAAAAAAAATTAAAATTGTTTCAAAACTCAAACAAAAGAAACAAAAAAAGAGTTTGAAAAAACCACTTTCAAAAGGTTGGCAAGTTTAGGGGAAAAACAGAAAATCTTGGGGTACTTGCAAATCGAAGAAGAGAGAGGAGAGAGAGAGAGAGGGGGCGGGGCGGGGGCCGCGCGCGCGCGCGCGCGATTTGTGGGGTGATTGGCGGAAGATTTGCGCGACCAAGTTGTGTGTGTCGATTTGTGAGCTTTGCTTCTACGGTTACGCGTTTCTAGAACTTGGCAGAAGTATTGGATTGTTGTTGTTTTGTGGATTTTGGCTTTGGTGTTTGCGTTTTGTTTGGTAGCAGGGATGTTGAGCTCATCAAATTTGTGACGGGCTTTTTCGAGGGTTTCGGAGCTTTTGTGGGGTTCGACTCGGGATTTTGAGCACTATTTTGTATGGAGATTTTTATTTTCTAGCGAGTGGATTTTGATTTGGGGTTTCATCTGACTGGTGAAGAAGAAGAAGACGAAGAAGAAGGAGGAGTAGCAACAGCAGCGGAAGAAGAAGAAAGAAAGAAATTGAGGAGATTTCTCCTTAAAGAGCTCAAAGAATCCTGTATCATGTCTCTAGCACCTCCTGTGTCATCGCTGCCTTCGCAGCAGGATCGATATAGTAGTAGTGGTAGCTTCCGGGACGGAGGAGATTCCATGCAGTTTCCTTCTTCTACTCCCATCTCCTTAGCTCCATCCTTCGCATCTGTGCAATCCTCACCTCGTCCGCATACTCCTCAACCTGTTTCTTCTAATAATAATGATCGCCTGCCGCTTTCGGTGGGATTCAACCAAGATCATGGATGTTTCTCATGCGGTACACAGTCTGGATTCCGCATCTACAACAGCGATCCTTTCACGGAGACTATCAGGCGGGATTTCGATGGTGCAGGGATTGCTATTGTGGAGATGCTGTTTAGGTCGTCCATTTTCTCGCTGGTTGGAGGTGGCAGGACTCCACGTTACTCTCCCAATAAGGTTATGATCTGGGATGATCACCAGGGCCGTTGTATTGGAGAGCTTTCCTTCCGGAGTCAGGTTCGGGCAGTGAAACTGAGGCGTGATCGAATTGTGGTCGTTCTGGAGGACAAAATCTATGTGTATAACTTGGCAGACCTGAAACTTCTTCATCAGATCGAGACCTTCAGTAACATTAAAGGAATATGTGCACTTTCTCCTGCATCGGCTTCCTGCGTCCTTGCTTGCCCTGGGCAGCGGAAAGGCGAGATTCGGATTGAGCTTTACAGTGTGAAGAAAACTAGGTTTTTGCAGGGGCATGATTCATCCCTTGCTTGTATGGCTCTTTGTCTCAATGGTGCACTCCTGGCCACTGCCAGCACTAAGGGGACGCTCATTCGCATTTTCAGTACTGCAGATGGTGTCAAATTGCAAGAGGTACTTCCACATACCATTCTCGATCTTCATCCTAGAGCAAATCTTTTTTTATGGTCACATCAATGCAGACAATTGTTGAGAATGTCCACGTGCTGCAAGAATCCTTCAAGAAGTTGTCTTCAGGTTGCTGTACACTATCACAGCAAAACTTCATTCAAAATGCAAGGTCAAAGTTTTTTGTTTGGGTACTTGTTTTCTGCATGTGCTCTTGGTCTGCTTTGACAGGTTTTTCTCTCTTTGTTGTTCCAAAGCTCTAGGGTTTATTCTAAGATGTGAATGACTGCAGTCTCTGGTGCACTACAAGCAATCATGTTTGCAAAGTAGTGGAGAGATGTAATCTAGAGTCAATGTTTCAGTCTTAGAAGCAGCTCCAGGTGTGAGTGCATCTGCAGTTTAGATAGCTGGAGCTCCAGATCTGAGCCACTGCATATGAGAAGTTGAGAAATGTGATAATACAAGTTCTTGTCCTATTGGTAACAGCTACGGCGAGGTGCAGACCGAGCAGCCATATACAGCATATCATTCTCTCCAAGTACACAGTGGCTTGTCCTCTCCAGTGACAAGGGTACAGTCCATGTGTTTGGTCTCAAGCCTCTGTTGGAAGAAGCACGAGCTGATGTGGCAGGCATGAGCACATCACCCACTGGTACTGGCACTGCACTTCCATCAGCTGGCAGCAGTGGTACCTCTTTGATTTCAGCAGGCACCAATGCTGGCTCATCTTTATCATTCATGAGAGGTTGGTTCTATGTGGTTTTGCAGTTTTGATTTTCTGGTTATTACATGCACAGTTTGTGCAAGTTTGTCTGGACTTTCATGTGTGAAGAGTCCATGAATTACCATGTTAAAACCTTCTTCATGTTGATGCTGTTTACTTGAAATAGATGCTGCTACGTTTAGTTCAACCAACAAATGGACATGTCAGCTGACTGAGGCCTTAAGCAGAGATAGCTCAAACATTTGACTGTACAAGTATCACCTGTGCTGTGTACTGAGAGGAATGGTGCTTTTACATGGCAGGTGTCTTGCCTAAGTACTTTAGCTCTGAGTGGTCGTTTGCACAGTTCCATGTGCCTGAAGAGACAAAAGCCATTGTTGCCTTTGGGCCTCAAAAGAACACAGTCATCATTGTGTGTGCAAATGGAAGGTGTGCTTATTTCCTGCTCCTAGTCATCATGTACTGCCTTTTACTTCATAGTGGTTTTCAGGACTTCAGCGGAGAACAATTGTTCATATGAGAACTTGTTAGGGCTGGAAAATTGACAATTAAGGCATTTTCTTCTTGAGTAGCTTTAGGGCTTTGTCTTTGGACTTGGACTTAAAAAAAAAAATCTTGTAGTGAATTAGCTTTACAATTTTTTCCCAATGGCAGTTGTCTAGCTTTGCCCAGAGTATTACACAAGTAACACACTGTTGTTTGGAGCAAATCTAGTTGTATCTCTTGTGCATAGCTTGAACATTGAAGTCAAAATTTCCAATGTTTCTTAAGCAGCATTTGGATATTCCCTTCTTGAGATGTTTAGACAATCTCATAGAGACATTGTATGTTATTCAAAGTTTTACTTTCAGTTTGATGATGATTTAGTCTGTTTGCCAAAATTGTGGTTCAGTTTGTGAAATGTGGATCTTAAATTGACATTTATTAGTGTTCTGTCATTGTGTTGCCTGCAGTTATTATAGGTGCTCATATGATCCGGTACATGGTGGAGAGATGGTACAGCAAGAGTATGAGCGCTTTATGAAACGTGACGGGGATGATGAGCTTGTCACTGGCTGAGGTTCCCCAATATTCTATTTGTTGATGTAGGGATTCACTTGGTGTCATTATTGGGAGACAGTAGTTCTTTATCCCCAAAAGTTATTACATTCTATAAACCTTTGGAATGTTTACCTCAGTGTACAGTTTAGTTCAGTTTTTAGTAGATACCTGACTTGTTGAATAAAGGGTCTGTTATCCTGGTGCAGACTCAGTATTCTAATCCCTGTGTTAGGCATCATTTCCACCATGTGTACATTGACTTGAGATGGGAATTTGTATTGAGGTTATCCTCACAAATGTGAGATGCTTCATTGAAAATATGGGCTTAGTGAGTATATATATCAGTGGAACCTGCTGTACAACTATTTATTTGAATCTGTAAATTATTGTGGTGCGCAAGGTCCCTTTGTCTCTCACTTTCTCCCCTTCTCTTCTGGATTGCCCAAAGGCCTGAAGAAGTACTCATCAAACTGGTTGGTTGCTTTACTGCTAGGGTGCTGGTATCAAATGTGTTTGGTTTCATTCCAATTGAATCTTTCAGTGAGCTTACTTTGCAGAGATGAGTCTGGGAGGTGGCTTTGAGATTCTTGACCCAGGCACTTAGATTAAATTTTGGGTCTTTGTTGTGTGAGCCAGTTGCTGCTAAGTGTCAGTTTCAGAGATAGACTGAATCATAGATTGTTGAAGTAATTGGTGAAAGCCAGTGAGATGCAGGATTAATCTGCGCTTCTCTACAGGACTCCAGATTACTGCTACTTGCAATCTGGAGAAGAAAGACGATCTTTGTTGGCTATGGCAAGAGGCAGCGAGAGACTCAGATGCAGAGTTTATTTGGTCACAGATTCTGGGGAATGTTCACCAGGTATTATTGTGAACTGTGAGTTCATTTTTTGTGAACTTTATGGAACATTTCCTATTTGAACTGTTGCAGGCTTGAATTTGTGATAACAGGCAGTGCCATTACATGGGGAGTCCTTTCTTTTCAGAATGCATTTCAATGTTTTTGATGACAGGAGCAGGGCCTACTGTTCTTTCATACACAGGTCTTCCTCCCACACATTCTTATGTGATGGGTGATGTGGATTTTCTTTGCCATCTCCACAATCACAAGTTTTACACATTGTGCTATGCAAATCATCAAATCATCAAATCATCAAGTTTTGTCACAAAAGGTTCATACTTACACTATTGTAAACCCTAATCATCTGATGGGTCAAAAGGACCATGTTTACACAAATGTGAGTGGGTTTCATAGGAAATAGACATGTTTTCTTGGGGATGAAGAGGTTCGTCATGGATGAAAACATTCTGAACTAAAACATCAGGTAAAATACAATTCATTCAAAAACTGACTCCTCTCTGTCTCTCTCACATCCAGCACATATATAGATGGTGTACATTTTGGATGATGGAACAGTATGAAGTATCAAGTGCTTCTTCATGAATGAAAATATTGCTAATTGAACATGGGTAAACACAGCCATTGCCCAGTCTTTGCTCATTTCCAATGTGTCTTTGAAGTTCTTTAACCTTGTAAGTGGGCAATGGGCTTTATGGGTACTAGTGGGTACCCGTGACCTTCCGCCCCTGTGAAGTCCCCCGGTTTCTTTAAACTTGGTTCATGTCCCTCGGTAAATTAACTTTCTTCAACAAAATATTAAGAGGTTATGTCAATATTTGGAGATCGACAATTTCAATAATTGTTGGATAATTTGTTGGTCAATCTAGGATGGACATATTGGATCCTGTATGAACTTTGAAATTGAGGGCTGAAACGAGCTTTCTTCATGAAAGATCATCCTAACACTACTTTACAAACCAAGTAAGACAGGAAGCAAAAGCAAATAAAACATATCTAATAGTCCCAAACTCATATACCCAACCTGAACAAATTGCTACATTTTTTAGCTTCCTGATTTAGTCAACTAATTTGCTCAACATCGCAAAATAACTTTCCTGGCTAGGTACTTGTTAAAAAATATATATATTAGGAATTAAATAGGGACTTATGGACCACCACCTCTTGGGTAAATAATGAAAAGAACCCTAAATTGGCCACTTATATATCCAAGTAGTTTTGGATGGGACTCTTGGTTTAGTGCTGCATCTTCATGAAGCCAAACCCTAAAAAATTAGCATCTCATTTGGATTCCAAACTGGATTTGCTTGGATGATGGTTTTCTTACTTTGTAAAGAAACAATGGAGCATGAATCACTTTTTGGAAGAAGCAAAAAAAGTGTTACAATTTACAACCTCATTGATAATAAGAGCCTTTTTTCTCTCTTAACATGTTTTGTGGTCGGCTAAGAATCTTTGATTCAAAAGCACCTTTTCTGAAGTCCACTCCCACCCCCAAAACCACCCAAACTCCCACTTTCCTATCACTCCAATTGGACAAGCGACTTGAAAACTGTGTCATCACAAACAACATCAGGCATTCTTTCAATCAAAGTTAACATTTCACATTAGTACCAACAGCATGTGGGGCGGGGGGGTCTTATCTCAAGAACCAACAAGAAAAGAAGCCTACAACAAATAGTGAAGAAGTGACTGTCCTTTATAATTTACACATTTTCTAATGCTTCATACAAAAACCAACCCACAGGAAACACAACAGTTGCTTCCCTGCTATGGATCGATTGTGTAATAAAAATCACACTAAAATGGTTCAGGTTCACAACACAAGGCTCCAACAAAAACTACGATCACTTAAAAAAGTTCAAACCCAAGGAAATTTCAGCAAAGAAAAAAGACCCTAAAAAAAAGAAGAAATTAGAATGAAAATGGTCTTCCTCCAAAGCCTCTTCTACCAAATTCCTGAGACCACCCATAGTACCTATTCTCATCATACCCATCATTATTCATATTATTAAAACAATACTTGTGTTCAGTAAACCTGGCAATAAAGACCGTACCTAGAACATTGAGATTAGGCACTTCTTTGCCCAATATTTATTCATGAAAAAAAAAGAAATAACGAAAGAAAAAAGAAAGAAAGAAAGAAAGAAAGAAAAAAGGGTTGGCGGTTTCAAATTAATTTTTCAGAATTTCAACATTTGAGAAATAAGTGTGCAAAATGCATCTTGTGTTGTGCATTTGAAATGGTCATCCAATGGTAATTTCAATATTCAACAATTTCAACAAATACCTATAATTTATTTATTTATTTAGTTATTTAGTTATAACTAGGCCTTCTATGAATTTTGTGCTGAAGATCAGTTGTAGGTATGGTAACTGCTGAACTTGCCCACCAATCAGCTAATCTGGGTAGAGCTGATAAGAGTTACTTCTAACTCATTGCCTACAACTCATTTTCTTTTCTCTGGTAAGAAAAGAAAAGAACCAATGAGAGGAAAAAAAAGGCAAAGAAAATGGGAGCTGAGTAAAAGAAAGGGGCCCTGAGTTCTGACTCCTCTGATGTCCTGACTTCCCAGAGGGGTAAAAAAGAAAGAAAGAGAGTTACTTTAAGTTACCAAGGGCAGCTTTGACAAATATCTGTCCAATAATTTTCAATTAACCTTTGAAGATTCCACAGTAAAAAAGAATATTCCCGAACGCTCCACAAGATTCCTTGGTTTCTGGCACACAAAATTTGGTTCTTTGAGAAAAAGTACGATTTTGAAAATTTCAACATTTTTCCAAATAATTTGTGTTGAACCTGCCAAGGTACTAAGGGTACTACAGAACATCTGGGAAAAAAGAAAAAAAAAAGAAAAAGAAAAGAAAAGGGAGCGCCATGGAAGAAAAGAGTCCCAAGTTCCAAATTCCCATAAAAGGATTTTTTTTAAATAAAAAAGACCACCAAGGTAGTTGCTTTAACTTACTACAGAAGGCTTGAGGGGGTGGGGGGGGGGGGGGGGGGGGGGTGGTGTGGAAAAAAAATGAAGAAAGAAAAGGAAATCTAAGGGAAGAAAGGGGTCCCTAATTTGGACTGGGGTCCTAGCACCTACAATGGTCCCTTCACCTTCTCTGAGTGAGGCCGCTTAGTGGCCATGTTAAACCCAAGAAATGTTCCATTCAATCTCAGAGAACCCCGTTTAGTAGTGTAAACATAGGATATTTCCAATACTTATACACAATTTAAATGAAATTTGGGGTTTTTCCAGTTTTTAAACATAGTACCAAGTGTAGGTGCTGGTCCACCCACCAACTTCCCAAACTAGGTAGTTTCTTTACTAAAATAGGCCACCTAGTAGCTACTTCAACTTATTATAGAAGATTTAAGAAAGAAAAAAAAGAAGATGGAAGGAAGAAAAGGGAGCCTATGGAAAGAAAAGAAAAGAAAAGAAAAGAGTAAAACTACACAACTTCCTGAGCAAGAGTTTTGTTATAATAAAAATAAAATAAAAATTTGAAAACAGTAGGAAAAAAAAACAGAGATTGGGGGAAAATTGGGGAAAATAGGCAAGCGTTGAGACGAGGGTTCGAACCCGGGTGGAGCAGCAGCAGCAGGGCGGCGGGACCCCCACCCCCTATCTCCCCGCTTTGCTTCACTTCATAAGGCAGCGCAGACGGATCGAACGCAGACTAAATTCCGAAAAACAGAAAATGACGGAGAGCGGCCGTGTGGATACGAGAGCGTGGAATCCGTCCGTCAAGGAGGGATGGGAGGAGGCGGCCTGAAATTAAAAAAAATTTCTTGGCCGGCAGACAACAGGCAGGCAGATCATTGGGTTCCTTGATTCTCATCCGCACTACGACATGGCAGATCGATCGCATCACATCGCATCGCATCTCGTCAGTCAGCTGAGGGGGGGGGAACAGAGAGTAACTTAGGGGGCATCATGCATGATGATAGACCGGCCTGGTTTGCCTGCCTGGCCTGGCATGTCATTAGTTGCGGGCGGGGGTGGGGGCACTCACTCACTGGGGCAGTCAGTTGGAAATTGGCGGAAATTGGGGATTGGGGGATCAATTGGAATCCCGGAGAATTACAAGGCCGGCAAACGATTGAAATCCTAAACCGAGGTGGAAGGAAATGGTGGGCGGGAGGGGGGTCGTGGGGGGATTGGTTCGGAAAAAAGAAATAATGGGTAGTGTGGGGGAGAGTTGCCGGTTATAATTTTTTTTAAAAAAAATTTATTATTCCGCTTCTTGTTGATTTCTGTTTGCCGGCTTACTACTAGTAGTAGTACTACTCCTACCCCAAATTTCCAGGGGGGGGTTGGGGAAGGAAAAGAAAAGTAATGGCGAATTGTTCTCATTGTTTTCAATCGCGGTTTCTGGTTGTACCCACGTTGTTAATGACGAGTAGTAGTAGCAAAAGAATTATTAGATTTGGGTGTTTTTGTTTTCGCGGATTTGTTGGTTATGTGTTGCTGCGTAAATCCGATTTCAACGACGACGTTTGGGGCTTTGGGCCCAGTAGCAGCAGCAGCAGAATCAGCAGCGGCATTGAAGAAGTGACGACAGTCGTCGTCGTCGTCGTTGCAGTAGTTGCTGTAGTAGTAGTAGTAGAAGAAGAAGAAGTAGTAATTAGATTTGTAGAACAAGTTGTACTAATAGTAGTGATAGTAGGAGTAGTAGTGGTGGTAGTGGTGGTGGTCATGCCCTTTGATGGGTATCGTCAAGATGAGGAGATTGTTGTAATCCATGCGATCATCAGGAGTAATAAGATTGGTGGTGGTGGTGCGAGAGGGACGCTTGTTGTTGCTGTCGGTGGTTTTGGAAGGCGTTTTTTTTATTCCTTGGCCCGCGGGGAGAGTGGAAGGATTATTGGGATCTTTGGGGATGCTGGTAGCTTCTTGCTTGCCTATGGCCGCATTCGCAGCAGCAGCCTCGTCGGTTTCTTTCAGAGCATTCGGGAAACCCTAACGCGAGCAAACGTCAAGGGAAAGAAAGGGAAGAGAAGGGAGGATAGGAGGAAAGCAGCAGCGAGGGTTTGTCTTGTGTTCGGAAGCCGTGGATCTGGAGGCGTTGTGGGGAGTTGGAAGGGAAAAAGGAGGAGGGGGAGGAGGCGGAGGAGGAAGTGAGAATCAAAGGTAGGTTTGTGAGATGTGTCCGTTTTGTTTTTTTGGGTTGTTCTTTGGAGCTGTGTGTTTGTGAAGATTTTTCTTCGCTTTTTTTGTTTTTAGGTTTGTCCGTGAGATGGGGTTGGGGGGGGAGATGAGAGAAAGAGAGAGGAGGAAGAGAGACGATCTGAGTAGCGAGAATCGGAGGTTAGTAATGTCGTTATTGGTATGTGGTATGTTGTAGTTTGTGTTTTTGGTTTATTGTGGGCTTGGGTTTGTTGGCTGGGGGGTGGGGGTTGGGAGGAGAGAGAGTATGAGAGAATCTGCAGGGGTAAGGTTTGGGTTGATGGGGGGAGGAGAGAAGGTAGAATTGTGTTTGTGTTTTTGTATGATGTGTGATGCCTTGGCATTGGTTATGTTTGTTGAGGGTTTGATGGTTTTTTGCTGTTGTTGGATGGTGTTGTTGCCAGGGAATGGAGAGAAACTGATCTGGGGATGTTGCTGTGTTTCTTTTTTATGGGTTGATGATGATGATGTATTGCAGTCATTTTTGTGTTTTGTGGAGGTTTTGTATTTAATTTGCGTTCTGGTAAGAGAAGAGAAGAGTGTGGGGAGATGGATAGAGAGATGTTCAACATGTTTGTAGCACGTGCTTGATAACAAAGAGAAGAGGCTTTTTTGGAGTTGGTAGGCACACGATCCTACAGAAAGAATGTGGGATTTTGGGCTGTTGGAATTGGACTTTGTGCACCATCCTGACAAGATACCAATTTGTTCTGTATAATGTGAAAGCTTTCTTCTTTCAACAAGGGTGGGGTAAATCTGCATGTGGAGGTTTCAAACCAGGGAACCATATGCATGTCTTTGACAGTGAAGCCTTTGCATGTGATTCTGACTGGAAATGGGTTACCATCCCTGTTATTGCAGATTCTTGCTTCATCTGGCAAGGAGAAGGGGCAGTGTTGATGCTGGAAACATGACAATTATTCAAAGGTTGGAGAACAATAATCCTTCTATTGGGTCAAAAACCTGTTGTGGGAACTGAGCTCCTGAACGATTTTCTTGAAGGTGAGAATGGGGAACCTAGACATCAATTAGGGTTTGAAGAACTCCAGTGATATGTTCATTGTCTGTGGCATCCAGCATGACAGTGTCTCTTATGTTCATTGACGATCAAATTCAACAGTTGGCATCAACATTGGAATTGAGCTGTGATCACAAACATAATGCTTGTACAAAGATGGCAGCTGTGTGTATGCATGCTTCTATTATTGTAGTAGATTGCAGTCAATATGCCAATACTGAGTGTTATGGAAAAGGATTCCTTTTCATGAGCCTCCTTGAGAGGGTTCTTGTTCTTCTTTTGTTCTGGAGACTCTCCAGAGAGCTTAAGGGATGTCTTTTATGACTGCAAGATTCGATTTCTGGGAATTAATAGTCTGTTTCTAGCATCTGTCATCTAATCTTGTATCAGGATGTTCAAAATGACATTGGTCCGGAAGGCCATAGATAACCAAGCCATAACCATTTGAATTAGGTCACTTGATTCTTGACACATTTACTCTGAGAACCCTCTGTCACCTTCTCTTGTCAAGAAATTTTTATTGCTTCTGTGTGTATTTAGCAGCCTTGCCTGTTCATCAGAAGTAAACCTCATGCACATGACTGCTCACCAGAGATACCTGTGTATGCGCCGGAGAAAACTCATCTCAGATTTGTTCTTAAATTGTTTTCTTTCTGGAACTTTAGCGTGGCAGTGTTTTTCTTGCCGTAATCAATGATGGCTTCAGAAGAGAGAATGCGGTTATCTCCTGAGGAGACAAACTTCAAACGAAGGATGAAGACTCCAGTACAGCTTGAGGCACTGGAGAGAGTCTATGCAGGTGCAGTAACACCACACACCTGTTGTCTGTATGTGTGGTGCGTTGCCATGTATGTGGATTCTACACTTTGTATCTTCTGGTCATTATGCTCCCATGGCCTCATACTACCTTCAGGACACTATGCAATTCAGTTCTCAAGAGCATTGAATTCAGTCAAGTTTGTGGTGTTGCAGAGGATCGATATCCTGTTGAGTCAGTGCGAGCTGAGCTATCAGCCCAGCTAAATCTGTCTGATAAGCAGCTTCAGATGTGGTTCTGTCATCGACGTTTGAAGGACAGGAAAGGGAAAGATGAAGCCAGCTCTACCCCATCTGTCTCTCGCAAGAAGGCCAAAGTTGACAACAGTACTGTATTACAATACCCCCAAGCTGTTTTGGCTTCAGACACTGGAGATGCAGTCCTCCTCTCTGGAGATCACTATGGGCAACAATATCTATATGAGGGCCTGCAGCACTTTACTCCTGAGGTTAGTTTAATGGCTGGCCAAATCTCGTTGCAAGTCTTTACTTATTAGCTCAGGTTTACAACACACAGTTGTCAGCCATTGTCTAACAGAATCCTCTGTGCTGCAATTCACAAAAGTGGGTGTCATACAGACCTCTTACTCATTTCACGATGTTTCAGAATCATTATATGACACCTTTGTCATCCCAGCTCCATGGATTGACTCTATCTGCCAATTTTGCAATAAGTATGACTGGCCAGGTTGTAAGCACTGTAAGTGTCCTGGTACTAGTTGCCTGTCTATGTTCCTGAGCAGGAGGTTTTGGGCCAACTGAACCCAGCTTGATTGGATGTTTTCTTGGTCTGTAACAGGAGCCAAAGGCACGCTCAAAAAGATCAGTGCCAAGGGAATTGGAGTTTCTAGGCAAACAGAGAAGTCAGGAGCTGGCTGTTAGAGTTGCTGTAGAGGCCCAGTTGGGTGAACCTTTGAGGGAGGATGGTCCTCCCTTAGGCACTGAATTTGATCCTCTGCCTGTTGGTGCTTTTAGCATAAAGGGTAAGCCCAGTGCAGATTTCCAATGTGTCTTCTGCCCACACTTCATCTACAGTCTCTATGAGTCTAGTGATGTAGTAGGGTATCCTTGCATTTCTCACAATAGCAACCTATGATTCTCCTGGAAGTGTTTTGCTGAATGATTCTATTGCACCTAACATATGTTTCAAGGTGACTAATGTTGTGGTGGTCTTCTTGTTTTTCAGGGGATGTACTTGGAGATCCAAGGCAGTTCATTGGTCAAGATCAATCTGCTCATGGTGATAAACACTATGACCTTGCTCAGGAGATGAAACTGAAAGGGTCTCTTCCGGTATGTCATCTGTGCTTAAAGACTTGTCTAATGCAAGGATCAGTCTGAGTGGCTGCAAGAATTAGTATTAATTCACATGGCAGCATGGATACTTTTCCTTTGTCATTGGTGCCTTGTGCATCCTGAGTGGTGGTTGTAGTGAATTCATTATCCTTGAGTTTTTTTTGCAGTCTCTTGCGTTGGGTCTTCCTCCTCCATTGCCCAACCCAAGAGGGTCAAAGCGAAAGTCAATGGCCCCACCAGCTCCCCTTCCTGTTCAGTTTGAACCAAGACCTCTTTGTGAGTATCAGTTCCTCCCAGAACAGCCTGTGCGGTTGGAGGAGAGTCAATTTTATGAGAGAGCAACCAAGCAACTGAACCTCTTTCCAGGGCCTGAGAGGTCATATGAGATACTTGCAGCATCTCGGGTTCGTTCGTTCGTTCCTTCTTTCCTTCCAATTGATACCTTCATTTTGGTATATTCCAAGCAGGCGGTGCTTCTATGTTCTTACATGAAGTGACGAAGAGTGAGTGTTTTCTTAAAGGAAGTTGTGCCACGTGAGTGATATTGGTACTTTGATGCTTTCCCACAGATGGAAGAGGCCAGGTTGCAAAAGGAAGTTGAGGCTCAGGAAAAGCGGATACAAAAAGAACTTGAAAAGCAAGAGGCTTTGAGACGGAAGGTGATTACACTGCTCTGTTTGTTGTGTACTGCATTATAAGTTCTTGTCACTCAGCTTGCTAGATTTAGTAAATCATCAAACAGCTCAAAGGTCCTTCTGAGGTATTGCTGTTCCTCAGATCTGGAAACACAAATCTTTGATTGGCACAAGATTCTTAGTGCTGATCACTTCATACCTTTGATCCTCCACAGAGAGATGAACAAATGCGAAAAGAACAAGAAAAGATGGAACGGGAGATAAGGAAAGAAGAAGAACGGGTCATGCGGGAACGGATGAAGGAACAGGAGCGTATTGAAAGGGAGAACAAAAAGGAGGCTGAGCGTCAAGAGAAATTGCAGCAGAAGGAACTCAAGCGAGTGAGTTTTTATTCGCTTGCATCAAACTTGCTCTGTAACCATTAGAATTGAGGATCATAGTGGCAAGTTGTTATTAAGGCACACTTTGGGCTGAGCTGATTGGTATTGTTGATCTCCTTAAATGAAAGCATACCTGCATCTTTTGTAGATGGAAAAGCTGCGTCACAAGGAGGAAGCACGCAAAGAGAAAGAAGCAGCAAGAATTAAGGCTGCCAATGAAAGGGCACTTGCAAAAAGGTTAGCTAAGGATGTGACAGACCTCATAGATGATGAACAGCTGGAGCTTATGGAAGCTGCCACAGCTGCAGCTGCTCTGAACCATGATTACCTTGATGGTGATGGCACTCTCGACGCTTCTCAAAGTGGGTGAATTTCTTTCTTCCACTAAGTCTGCTTGTTGACTTTCTCCTTTTTATGGGAAACTAACTTCTCTTTCAAGTGTGTCTTTTGCTGAGGACAAAGAAGCACATACTTTTCCCACCATTTTGCATGATAGTGGTGAGAATTAAAGATCACCACTGGCCTGATCTGTGTGCAGTACTGCTGAGGCCATTCCCACCTGCAACAGTCAAGATGAAGCCACTTCTCTCTGTCTATCCCTGGACAGATTCTGATCAAAATGTGGGGAATTTATTGATGGTATTGATAAGACCCTTCCTCTGTATATTTAAATTACATGTGACCTGGTCTAGGAACAAAAGGTGAATAATCCCTGTTAGTCATGCTTCTTACTTCTACATTTCCTATGGTTTTATTCTCTGGCTTTTGCTTTGGTTTCCTCACAACTGAAGTTGGATTGTGAACAAGTTTGAACCATGCCCATCTTTTTGTTCCTAGCTGCCTCATTCATGTGTTTTTTTATCCAAGTTAGTCATGCTCCAGTGGTTTTGGAATCCAGGTGTGGAGATTTCTGACAACATTTGCTGATGTAGTTGGCCTGTGGCCATTCACTATTGATGAACTTGTACAAGGATTTCATGATTATGTAAGTCTGCCACCATGAGCCAGGGACATTTCTCATCTATCTTTTAGTCAGGTTTTCTGTGCTTTTTTCCTGGCCTA
Organism: Sphagnum tenellum; assembly: GCA_963921925.1. NCBI lineage: Eukaryota > Viridiplantae > Streptophyta > Sphagnopsida > Sphagnales > Sphagnaceae > Sphagnum > Sphagnum tenellum. Next base: position 28,000,015 of record OY998144.1, read on the forward strand.
GCATGCTGTGTGTGCATTTTCATGCTTCATGTTTGCTCTTGGTCTTCTTTTGGTGCAGTTTTGTTCATCTAGAAAATGACATAACTGAATCTGTGTTCATGATTGCCATTTTTGGTGGCAGTTCTTAGGTATGTCACTCATCACTGTTTGAATGGTTATGACCTGCAGGACTCAAGGCTACTTGCCGATATTCATGTTGCTCTTGTAAAGACTATGGTAAAGGATATTGTGGATGCTGCACAAGCTGTTGCAGGTGGGACAGTGGGCCAAAGGGATGCCATTGCCATGGCAGCAGGGGGTCATCCACAGCTTGTGGAATCTGTAAGTAGGAAACCTCAGACAAATCAAAGCAAATTTGCCTGATTCTTTAACACTGGAAGATGGTGTCAACAGTGGTCCTGTGCTCAAGATATGCAAATCCCAAAGACTGATGCCTTGGGTTTTGTTGATTAGACCTCCGTTCATCATACTGAGGATTTTTTCCTCATTTCCATCTTGATCAGTGGGAGATTTTGTGTTGTCTTGCACAAGCTTCAGACTTGTAAGCACCTGGCATCATGCTATTGATGGCACTGAGACTTTGATATGGAAATGTGCATATCAGGCTTATGCATGGGGCTTTGACATACGAGAGTGGGGCAAGCATGTGAATGGTCTGACATGGCCAGAAATACTACGCCAGTTTGCACTGGCAGCAGGCTTTGGGCCTAAATGGAAGAAACAGAACATGACATCAAATGTCTCCAAAGATGAACAAGAGGTCAGAAAACAAGCACCTGTGAGTGGGAGCTTGGTTGCTTGTTTGTGGTGATCAATTGAAAATCTTGGTTCACCTTTTGATTTGCAAACCTCTTTTTATTCAACTGATATGTTGAGGTAATTTGCACTGAAAATATTGACATTTCATGACCTTGGTTGTCAAGCAGAAAGACAAAAGAGAAGATACTGTTGCCAATCTTCGGTCTGGTGCAGCAGCAGCAAATGCTGTAGCTTTAATGCAAGGCAAAGGCATTGGCACCTCTCGCCGTTCTCAATTTTGCCTTACACCTGGCACTGTCAAGTTTGCTGCTTTCCATGTGCTCTCACTGGAAGGAGATAAAGGCCTCAGCATTGGAGAGGTGGTGAAACGAATCAAGGTATGCTGTTTACTATATAATATTCTTCCTTCTGGCTCAAATGTGTGTGATGGGAAGCACATCCAACATGTGCCACTAAGCAAGCTAACATGTGGTTCTTTGTCATTGTAACAAACCTGACATTTTTTTGTTGATTTTGTAGACCTTGGGCCTGCGTGACCTCTCTTCCAGTAAAACACCAGAGGCATCTGTTTCTGCTGTTTTATCCCGTGACAGCAATCTGTTTGAGCGGATTGCACCCTCAACTTACACAGTACGGCCAGCTTTCCGTAAGGATCCAGAGGATGCTGATGCCATCTTGAGTGCTGCACGTGAGCGAATCCGGCAATATCAAATTGGGTTACTGGATGGCAAAGGAGTTGAGAAGGAAGGTGATGATGCTGATACAGAGTATGGGTCCGAGGGCCAGGATGTTGAGGATATGGAGGTAAGGCAGAGAAAGGGGCTTGATGATGAGCATTGGCTGAAGTATTCATGTTCCTCTTGAACAGGACTGCAGCATTAAGCTTTATGAAATATGTGTGGCAATTCATATGTGTTCATGAACACTGTTTTCATTATGGAGATGTTATTGCCATGTAGCTGTATGTTGGTTAAGATAGTTCCATATTTTTGTCTGTCTTTGTTCAAGCTTTCAGTTTCATGCAACTCAGGAGTCAAGGCATGCACACTGAGCCTTAGCAAAATTCTTTCTTGATGGTGCAGGATATGGAGAAAGAGGAAGATGAGGAAGATGAGGAACCTGGGAGCTCAAAAAGGGTGAAAGCCAATGGTAGAGGTCAACGCTTACTGACACAAGATGGAACATCAGGGGATTCTGAGTCTCCAGTGGCAGATGGGAATGGAGCTGTGGAGATAGAAGCATTTGAAGACATAGTAAAGGAGGATGAAGAGGAGGATGGTGGCAAGGAGGGGCTCCAGGGTGCCAAACCTTGTGAACAACCTGAGGATGAGACAGAGCTTGATGAGAGTCAGGTTTGTAGATGTATGCTTAAGGGAATTTTTTAATTGCACTTGGTGTTGTGGCTCTAACTCTTGGATCAACAGATGATGCTTAGTTGGTTACCTGGATGTTTGTTTGGATAACAGGAGGTAGAGCTGTGGGTTCAAGGCCTGGTTGAAGGAGAGTATGCAGATTTGAGCGTGGAAGAACGCCTCAATGCCTTGGTGGCACTTGTTACTACTGTCAACCAAGGCAATGCCATTCGTGTGGCACTTGAGGTACAGATTGGCCACCTGGGTGAACTGTTCCATGGGGATGAGAACATTGGTGCTGTTGGCAATTTGGAAGGTGGTTGATTTTGGTGTGGCTTTTATCTGGAATTCTCCTTTTAATGGTAACTATTATATTTCTTCTCCTTTTGGTCTCCTTAAATTTTCAGATCTAACTGTGCATTTACTTGTGTTCTGTAGGAGCGACTGGAAGCAGCTACTGCCTTGAAGCGCCAAATGTGGGCAGAAATGCAGCTGGAAAAGCGTCGTCTAAAGGAAGAGCAAAATTCAAGGGCTCATGTTGTTCCAGCCGGTCCAAGGTTGGAAGGAGAAAGTCCTGAAATGCTGGCAGAGAATCCTGGAGCTGGAGCTTCAACAGTTGATCCAAAGTCTGTAGGTACAATTGATGTGAACTTATCAAACCATCATGTCAGGACCCAAGGAGACTCATTTGCAGTGAATGGGCGACCTTGCAATGGGATGACAAGTCTACAGTCTAGTCATGAAGCAGGCTCTTCCATGGCCCACCTAAGTGAGAAGTCTCGGGCACAAACAAAAGTTGATATAGGACTTCGTGCTGAAGAGCTTTATGTATTCCGCTCACTTCCGCTTGGTTGTGATCGGAGGCACAATCGCTATTGGCAGTTTGTAACTGGTAATGGAGGCCAGGATCCAGGTTGTGGACGTCTCTTTTTCGAATCGAACTCAGATGGATGCTGGTCTGTCATTGACAATGAGGAGGTAATGTTTTAGCATCAATTCATATGGTCAGTTGGTTGAAATGTGGTTTCTAAAACTGATTTATTTCTAGACTCTCTGGTCTGTGTCAGAATTTCTGTGGCACAATTCACTTCTGACTTGTCAATGACCGAGTTTTGTGTGTTTTTGGTGAACCTCTCCAGGACTTAGATGCCCTGATGACATCACTAGACCCACGGGGTGCTAGAGAAGCAGCACTTGCTGCTATCCTTCACAGGTTGGAAGGCACTTTGCGACGGGCCATGCAATCTAAGGCTCTTGCTGATGCACAGCAGCTTTCAAGACTATCAAGCACAGTAACATGTCCTTTTCCTTATGGGGAGAGAGGCTCTGGATGGAAAGGTACAAGCTTGAAAATGAGTATGTGTCAAATCCTCAAGAAATATGCAAGTCTAAAGTAATGGAAATTTCCTGTACCCTACCAATGTCATGGCCCTCAAATACAAAGTGGTTGTAATAATGCATGTTTGTCATCTATGGGTCTATGACACCAAAATTTCATGTGCATTCCAGGGTTGGAAGGAAGTCCAGTTAGTGGTATTTCAGGCTTAGAGAGTGACCCGGTGGAGACCAATGCAGCAATATCTGTGGAACTGGGTAGAACAGGCAGTGAGAAGAGACGAGCACTTGAACGTTATATGGATGTGGAGAAGTGGTTTTGGTCAGAGTGCTTTAATGGTGAAACGGCAACAAAAGCAACCAAGTCAGGGCTTAAGAGGGACACAGATCTTCTTGTTTCATGTAACGTTTGCCATGACTGCTACTGGCCCCAGGACAAGCACTGTCGGTGTTGTCATGCGACCTTTGAATCATCTTCTCCAAGAGCACATTCCAGATTTCTGGACCACAACTATGAGTGTGAAGAGAAAAAACGACGAGGTGATCCAAACTGGAAGTTGAATGGTTCCCTTGCTTCTATGCCTTCTCGCTTGCAGCTGCTCAAAGCTCAGCTTTTAGCAATTGAGGTGAGCGAGAAGTTCCTATGGATTGTCTCTGGTGGAGGTTCTAGGGGTACTACTTTATTTTGTACAGTATAATGAGATGCTATTCACTTGCTGTACAACATTATGGCAGTTTTTGATTAATGTGGACAACAGGGGGTTTTCTCAAGTTCTTCTTTTGTATTTGATGACTTGCTAAATGGTGTGTAGCTTGCCATTCCCGCTGAGGCTCTTAATGAGAGGTGGACTGAGCGGCAGCGAAAACTCTGGGCTGGGTCTTTGAAATCTGCATCTGGGCCTAGTGAGCTGCTCCAGGTATTGTCTTGATCCAGTTATTCACTAAATATCTATGAACTGAGATCATAGTATGTAGTTGGGGATAAGAAAGGCACAAGAGATTACTGTCTAGTCCTGAATCTTTGTTTCTTGGTGTGGTGTCCTGAAATCTCTGGAATGTAATTTTGGGAAGGGAAATGGCACTTTCCAGGATTTCTTTCACTAGAGGCTCCAGGTTATGTGTGATGTTTCGCTCTTTTTGTCTGATATTGTAAGAGTTTACTAATGGGCCCTTGTGCTGTTGGCCCAAGTATATTAAACTTCTTGTAAGGTCACCCAACCTAATACTATTCTGGTGGGAGTGGGCTCAAGTTCAGAGTTCTTAAGGAACCTTGCTAATTAAATTTTTTAATTGATTTCCAAAGATGAAAATCACTCTAAATTGGTTAATTTTTCTTCATTTTCCTGAAAGTTGTAAAACAACAATTTTTCACACTGACTTGTCAAGGGCTTTCCAGTGGTACCAAAGGTGGAGTGAGGGACTCCACAGTTTGGTTACATCTGAGCAAAACAAACAAACTATTAAACACCTATCTTAATATATAAGAGTTTATATGAAAGAAGAATGGTTGACAATTGGTTTTTGCTGGGTGTTGCCAGGTGCTTATGACTCTTGAAAGTGTAGTTGAGCGAGATTGGTTGGCTTCCACATACGAGACAATGGAAGAAATCCTTGAAGTTACGGGGAGTGCAAGTTGCGCAGAGGGTCAAGGAGCAGTCCCCCATTGGGTGCCCCTGACTACAGCTGCTGTAGCCTTCAGGATAAGCTTGTTTGATGATGCTCTGGCATACGATGAGGAAGCCAAAAAAGATCGAGAGAAGCAGGAGGAAGAAGATGAAATTAAGGAAAAGAGTGTAAGCCTCACTCACTCAAACTGAGTGTAGTCTCTGGGGCAGTGTGTGTAGTAGAAGAGGGTAGTAGATTTGATTGTGTGTTATGCTATACGATTGATAATTGCTTGTGTGTGATGTTATAATTTGCAGCAGGCTATGCATACAAAAGTGGGGGTGTCATCTCTCAGACTTACACCTGAGGGACTACCATGTGATCCTGATGAGGAACGCCCTAGAGAGACATTGGAGGGAACCACTGGTGGAAAAGGTCGGAACCGGATGTCTTCTCAGGGAGTGGGAAGGGAGAAAGGTGGACGAGAAGTGAAACAAGCAGGGCAAGTTGGGGGACGACGCAGAAGCACCAATAATGGAGGTGCAGCATCCAAGTCCAGAGCCAGGGCCTCAAGTAGTGGACCCAAAAATTCAAAACCAAAGCGTAAACTGCAGTTCGTAGAGAGAGAAACTGAGACATTGGTTGGTGATGGAAGACAAGTCAAGGCAGGTGCTGGGAGACGCTGCAGCACAAGGACAGTTGCTGGGCGTACTGGACAGGGAGGGCGAGCACCTCAGAGTTTAGGTCGCAGTAAACCGGCTGTGCGCTCAAATGGGCGTCGCAGTCAGACCAGCACACGGAGGCCTGGACCCAAACAAAGGAATCCAAATGAATTGATGTTACCAGTCTCTCAAAGGCCAAGTAAAGTGAAGTTATTGGCAGACTCTCAACTGCCTGAGCAGGACCCAGAAGAAGAGGAAGAGGAAGAAGAAGAGGAGAGTAATGCAGGTGGTTCACAAGCTGGTGGTCATTGGGAGGCATCTGATGAAGGGTCTGAGGATGGAGACCCCTATGATATAGAGGAGAACCCAGAAATTGAGGATGATGAAGGACAAGAGCAGAATGGCTCAGATACAGGTGAAGGGGAGGAGGAAGAGGAGGAACGAATGTATGATGAGCAGGCAGAAGGAGATGGGGATGAGCTTGATGGCAATGGTGAGGAGGATGGTGAAGATCAGGATGAGGAAAACAGCTATGATGCAGAGGAGGCTGGTGATGATGAGTCTGGGCAAGAGAGAAGGGATGTCAGTGACTATGGCAGGGGTGAAATAGAAGATGAAGAAGATGAGGAAACAGGTGACATTGAAACAGAAGATGAGGCAGATGCTAAGGAACCTGAGGAGAGGGATTCTCCAAGTTACTCGGAAGAAGATTGAGATTCAATCTGGAAAATTGAGAATTCTCCAACCTATCATGAAGATTTTTACTCAACATTGAATGCTTTCCTTTATTCAGCAGTGCTACATGGGATCATTGGTGGTCTTTGGAGGAAGTATGGGTTCCTGGGTGGGTTTGTCACTTGTGAATATTCAAACTACCAAGAAAGGAAATTTGCACAAGTAACTGGGCTATCATTTTCACTTTGATGTGCTATTCTTTGTTGAAGCTCAGTTAATGATGCACACACTTTGCCTCTCTGGGGCACCTCCCCTATGGTGAAACCTCTCTTTGTGTGGCCTTTTATGGTACTTCTGCTTATATGCATAGGTGCCTTGATGTATCCATACACAAAACACACAATTGGATTTGCAGACTGAGGACGGTTGGCATTTTGCTCAACTGATCCTTAAACCAGTGTCTGTAAGAAATTGATAAACCTCAGATGAGGAGAGACCCTTATTCACAATTCTAAATCAAGACTGTTTTCCTGAGGTCTCCTTTTTGTTATCTCACTACCAGCAATAGTTATCTGTCAGTTGTAGGTTTAGGTACATACTGTTGAGGGCAGTTGTAGTATTAGCTGAGATCAACTAGGCACTCTCAATTTTTTCGCCATCTTGCTCTTTGTCATGGGGTTGCACCCAGCCACCATGGCCATTGATCTTGATATTATTGGATATGTAATACTCTGCAGGATTTCACTGATGATCATGTGTTATATGATGATGGAGTATATGACAACCAATTCTGCTGAATAACAGGAAACACAAGAATTGAGGAATTTCTATGATAATGCTCAAGAGTTTTTGATTTCCACTTCCTAGGTTTGCTTACAGATGAAACAACTCGTGCATGTTTTGCAAGCATTCATGAGGAAGCAAAGTTTCGACTTCCGATGGTTGATTGCAACCTTTCTTGCAGATGGTGACCTTACTTTTGCTCTCTGTCTGTCTTTAGTTACATGTATTGCTGCAGACCATGATAGCCTTGATGGGGAGGTGAAGAGTGAGGTAACCTGGACTGTTCTTATGTGATCTAAAATATGTAGGTTGGTAGCATAAAATAGCTAAAGAGGTAAGTAGCAACTAGCAACCTTGACTATGTACAATATTTGCCACCTTTTGCCTGACTACAACAGTTTTTAGCCAGGCCCAAGATGAACTAATACCTACACCGTAATGCACACCTGCACTACTAGAAATGGTTGGTGTGCATTATGCCAAAATCAGATGGTAGGTATATAGATAAATGTGAGGTGAGAATGCAAAAGAAAATGTGCAAATAAAATGAAAGAACAAGAAACATGTGAAAGATGCAACTCAATTTGTACAGAGAGAAAATAAAATTCAGATTCTGTTTTTTGTCCAGAACTCTTTGTTGCATTCTGTTGGGTCCACCTCTTATGCATGTATATAACCACTGTCATTAGCTATGGGACAAGAATACAATGAAAAAGTGTTTTGTATCTACAAACCATCCATCCTGCATGGAAGGTGCTGGTTTACTCTGGTAGTTGTAAGGGCTTGCAAGGCGAATATGGAGGAGGCCCATGATAGGGCTTCTCTATAGCAACTTAAAACAAAAATTCAATATGTACTATACAAGAGGCTGGTTCCACGGAGGAATGCGGTGAACATGTTCCGTTGAGTGGCATTCTTGAAGGTGGCAAGAGTAGTCAACCAGGCCATGTTCCAGAGTATGACCTTTGTCTCAACTCTCCACCAGTGTTGAAAATTGTATACATAAGATATTCTTTGCATTTGTGCTACATTTTGCTTTTTGCAATGAGTTAGTTCCTGAATCAGTGGAACCTGCAAACCACCACCACTCCAGTATTTTTTTCTGTTTCTTCAAATTTTTAATGTAGCCAAAGTGGCCATTATCCACAAGAAGATTTAGCCATATTTGGCTATAGACAAAATATAGATGTAAATGCTTTAAAGGATCTTCCTATATATTTTTACTACATATGTAACCTGTAGAAATCTGGCAATTTCCGTTACCTTTTTTTTCCTGAAAACCTGGTGATTTTTATTTGTCACTCAAAATCTAATGATTATAAAAGTAAAAAGAACACCTTATTTCTCATTTTTTTCTAAAATCATTTTTACATGAAAAAATTTACTGCTAGTTGGATGCTCCTAGAAAAAACCAATGTTGGCCAATTATCAACTTTTAAACCATTCTATGGACATCAATAAAACATATTCTTTTTTCTTTAGAAGGAAAGTTATATATTCCTTAAAGAGTTTCAATTTACTACACCATCTCCTCTGCCAAAAACTTTCCCATTTTCAAATATTGTTTCAATATTGAATTTAGTTTACAATTGGTATGTGAGTCATTAGGCCAATTCTTTATCATAGCAATAATCCGATCCATGTTCTCTGCTAGCAAGCAATAGCACTTCCGAGTTATCAACACCCTAGTAAGACTAAACACTCATTTAGTTTTTCTTTACAATGAACTCAAGATTTCAAGAATTTGTTTTGCAAGGAAACCCACATTCGAAAAGTAGTCTTATAAATGTGCCACCAAGTCAATAGTGGATCTACACATGTAGATGAGATTATTGAGAGCCTCATAAACAAAAATAATTATTTAGTGACTAGTGTTCAAGAAGCCTTTTCAATTGAAGACACCAAACCAAACATATTTTCTTCAAAATCTAGTCTTGCAGCATCAACTATTACAATAGATGCATTGGCAAAAAGGTTTAGTCAATCAAAACACACCATGAGAAAGGGAATTATAGACAGGTAAATGTGAGATATGGTATTTCATTTTTGTGATAGAATGGTGTTTTTTTTGGGTACCTTTTATCCAACTATGTATGGTGATCAATATGTCTTTGGATACATATCATAAACTTAACATCTCATGATTTTTTTAATGAAAATCATGCAAAATTCGTCACAATTTTCATTATAAAATTTAGACTAACTTCATTATTTTTGACAAATAATGTGTCCATTAATAATAATGGACTTTTGAAGTTTGAAAATATGGAATGATCATTTGGTAGCAACGTTAGAAAATGGATATATTTTGTTGAGTTTCATTCTAAATTCTTGTTAATGATTTAGTATGTGTTGACATAATATAATATGATAAATTCGTATCAAGAACCTCTTCTTTTTTGACCTTAGCCAAATCATGGTTTGAGACTTTTGAATGATCGAAATTGGACCATACTTTCATAAGTCCATAAGAGTTACAATTTATTTGTTAAATATTACAAAAATGACATATAAGAAAATAACTATTTGGACAATTTTTATAGACTTTGTTTGGACATTTGAACAATTTTTATGGATTTTGTATGGATTTATATGGAATGTAATCTCTACAATTTCTTAACCAATATACCATGCATTTATATCAACCTTAATATCATACTCACATATTGATCAAATTACATTCCAACATCCCATCAAGTTTTCCACAACACATAAATTGAATTGTGGATCCAACATGGCAACCATCATGTTGTGAGCCTATCATGCATCAAAATATTTCAAAAACTCCAAAAAAGGTTGATCACCTTTATTACCATTAGTCACGTATTTGTGTATAGAAAAAGGACCTTAGTTTGAAAATGATCAAAAATCTCAACTACAATAGCTTAGCTTCCATGTTCATAGTAAGTGTAATAGTTATTGTTAAGGCTTTTGACAACAAGCAATGACGCCTAAATTGATTCATCACACATGCCAATATAATAGGATTTAAAGTAGATGTGATTGCTTTAGAAATAGTTCACAATTGGGCTTTTAAGCATTCTCTGTTGTAAAGCCACAAATTGATGCTTGCCATAACAAAAGAATTATGGCATTTTTAAGCTCAAGAGTTTTCTCAAACATAAAGACCTTGCTAATGAATCTAGTCTTTAGAAAAGTATTTTTCAAATGTCACATTCCATTTTTAGATTAAGAACACTCCCATTCTTGCCTTCTTTTAATAAATTTTTTGATTTAAGTAATGGTTTTCTATATACCAACTTGAATATCTTTCACATTCACATTTTTCAATAGATTAGAAACTTTGTTGTGATTTGTAGCATATTAATAAGCCTTAAACACCACATGCCCAAAACATGTACTGATCATAAACTCTAAGAATCTTCAAACATTCACAACCAATGAATGGTGAAATGTAAAGTTGTTGTCATAGTTGTCAAATTAGTGCCTTCATCATTTACAAATTCAAATATTTGATGTAGCAAACCACACCTCTCCAACAATGTTGAAGTTTCATAGCCATGGATTTGCCCAATTGTCTCCTTCACTTCAAACAACCCTACTATAATATGCATGGGCACCTAGGTTTTATTCAAAAAATTGATAACGATTTAGCAAAAATATCAACATCACAACCAAACATTAAAAATTCAAAACTGGTAGAAATTACTGCAACAAATGCGAGATTTGGCAAAAACATGGTAATCCATAGTCTTTTTAACCATGGTAGGCAACATTTCTTTCACAAAAAAGGACTGAGAAAGAAATTATCTGCCCAGTTAGGGTTTTGAAAATGCATATACAGCACTTTATTAATTTGTAAAAGAATAATAGGTGACAATTGGTTACAAATGTAAAAAAAAAAATTCAATGGAAATTGATTTAACAATTCCATGTAGCAAGTACTTTACAAAACATAACATGATCGAGAATTTTCCAACAGGCCCATTACCAATAGAGTCCTCGTATTTTGAGGGATTCTACAGATGGTTTCTTTTCAAAAAAAATTCTGAACTGCAAAATGAAGATTTTCTGATTGGGTGAAAAAACTTTCTTCTGTCATAAGGGTCAGCTAACCTTTGAAGTTGCAAAACTATGCATTGACCATACCTTTTCATCCATCATTTGACATAAAAAGCTATCAAGTGAAAACTTCAAGATTCCCTCAAGATTTGAATGCCTACTAGTGAAAGAGCATTGTTGATCTGACAAGGAAGGGGATTGCAGATGTCAATCCAACAAGTGTATGTTAATGAAATTGAGGTTTCATTAAACTTTGGCTGTAAATCTCCTTGCATCTAGATTTACCATTGGATGAAAGTTGGATGATCTTGGAGTCATCAAGAGATATGGTAGTACGTGTGAAAAATTGTATTTTTTTTCTCATTGAAAAATTTGGTCCTACCTTCTGTTTCAGCTGTTAATCTTTGGCTGACTTGATAAGAACATGCTCTTAATAAGAAGCTGGGGCCTCTCCTTCTCTCTCACACTGTCTCTTCCTTTTCCCTTGCTGATGGAAAGGGAAGAAAACATAAGGTATTGCTACAATCCAAAGTTGGGGGGTCGGGGGTTGAAGATGGAGGGGGACCTAGTCCCACCATTTCCCACAAGATCATCCTAATTCCCAGGGCAACCAAACATTCATTTTGTTGTTTTGTCTGTATAAGAGTAACACGATGTGATACAAGCGTGTGTGGCTTTCGTCATTTGAAGACTTGAATCCAAGCGTGTATGGCTTTCGTCATTTTGAGGACTTGAATCCAATCAAGAGCATTGGAGAACATCACGCTAAGCGTGTGGACCCGATCAAAGGAGAGGGGGCCCAAACGTTGGTGATATGTTCACAAGCTTAATAACTGTTCACCAAGCCTTTCCAATCAAACACAAATTAAATAGAATTATGGCTGAATCATTTCGAACTTACATTACACGCCATTTTTTGACATTCAATCAAAATTAAAAAATGAATTGAGTACTAGATTTTATTTGCAAATATTCAGAGATCATTTTTTAATTAGTGTTTGCATATCTAACTAAGAAATTGACACTCATTTCGAGGTTTACTTTTTGCCATTAGAAATATACCTTGAACAAGTGGTTGTTCTTATCCTAAGAACAACTAAATCTATGTTTAAAAAAGGTGTAAAAATGAGAAGAAAAATGTCCTTTGCAATTTTCATTAAGAACAAAAAGGAATTTGTTCTTCTTTTATACCTTTTGGATAGAAATGTCTAAAAAGGTTTCTTATCTATCTTTGAACAATGTGAAACCACCAAGTATACATTTTTAGCAATTAAGAATGTTATATGTATGTGTAACAATGGTTTGCATATTTTGAATTATGTGTTTATCTAGTGGAAGAGTAGGCTATTATGGAAAATATTCAATATTGTGATTTGAACTCATAATCACTTGAATGTGCTCATAAGTCTTAATTACCAGGTTAGTGGTGCGTCATTGAAAATTTTCATATCAATTGGTATAACCAAAAATCTCAAAATCAATATAGTTATTGGCCATCGTGTTAGTTCAAAAATGAAGTTAAAATACAGTATAATTAGAAGAATTTGAGTTCCAGGGTCATTGAAACTTCAAACATTGAATCAAATGATGTCAATTTGGAAAAGAAGCCAAAACTGATTCGATTTCAGGAAACTCTTAAATTACTCTCATGTTACAAGGTACACCAATCGTCCATGAAAATGTTATGAAGCAAATAGTATTCAAACCAAACTCTAGAATGAAGTTTGTGACTCAATAATGGATTGAAATAACTTAAGTCAACAATTAAGGTGGGATTGGTCATGTTGTGAGTCAATCCACCACTTAGAATCTAAATATGACATTATGAAATACATGTGGAAATCAACGCGCTTAAGATTGGGTGGGAAGACTATGCATGTTGGGTGCACAATTCGATACACGCTTAACAGTAGTGAGATATAGCAAGCCAGCTCAAAGTGTTAGTAGAGTCTGCTGAACGTAGTGAATAGTACATTTCTTTATTCATACATTGGACCATTTTAAGAAAACACAATTTTCTTGCCTTGCCTTTTCTTTTCACAAGGGATTTGGTCTCCTGACAAAAGTTGATGATGGGTTGATGACCCATTCAGAGGGTCATTTCAACCTTCAGATTTTCTCTTGTCCACCTTCACCCAAGTGTTTATCCCAGCTTCATAATACAGGACAGGCTGCATTTTGTCTCAAGCTTTACATCACAATACAATTAAAGATTCCAAGTTATTGTGGTGGTTAATTTTTCTTCTTCACCCACCCAAGCCACAAACCCAGTCATGTGCAGGTGAAAGTCCTGCCAAACCTTGGCCAATGAGCTTGACTTGGGGGTGCCAACAGTTTGTGAGGTCGGGTCTGCTGAACTGTGCTTCAAAAGAGAAAAAAATTAAGAATTCCGTATGTAGATGCATGTGGATGGTTAGTACATAGGTGACCACTATGGTTAGCTCTATGGGACAGGAATACAACGAAAAAGTGAACTTTGCTGTGCACACTACCGTCCATGGTGCATGGTTCGCTGGTGAGTGCTGGTTCACTTGGCCTGAAGAAATAGCTGATAGATTCCCAACACCGTAATTTGCAGGAAAGAAGGAGCTAGGCAATAAGCTTAGAGGATAATTTTCAAAAGACCCAAAAATACATCAACAGTGCAGCAACAAAAGTGTGTTAATTTCAATTCATTTCTTGTACCCCAATCCTTCGTGTAGTATATATGAGCTACTAGTAGCAACAACAACTGAAGCTACTGCAACTCTCGTATCAAGCAATTCTCTTGTTTTAGTTTCATTCAGCACTCTCAAGTTTGCTTGAAACTTTTTCCTGTCTTCCTTAAATTTTCTTTTTGCTCAAAATCCTTCATACCCATCTTAAGGTTTTCTCAAAAAAAACATTTCTCTTTTCATTTCTTCATACTTTCATTTGTTGTATTTGTGAAAACAAATGATTAAATTCTGGATGTAGTCACAAGTCGTGCTCGTCATGGATGCTGGGTGTTGGGTGCTCTGCAGTTTGTTTGCTATGAGATTTTAAACAATTTTTTGTGGGTCTCGAAGAAAATTCTAGACTTAGCGAATTGCAGCTATCCAATTTTAAAGAACGAGCTTCTGTAAATTGTGTTAAACATGGATGTTGAGTTGCTTTCGAATTTGCATGCTGTGAGATTTGTACAATTGCTTGTGCGAAATGTTCGAGAGCTAGGAGGATTGTAGCTTGAGTTGACAAGCCAATTTTAATGTTTGGCAAATTTTTCTGTTATTTTCTATACCCGTAATTTCTGTCGATTTTTAGCACAATTTTGTGTTTTTGGAACACTTTCTTCTTCAGCAAGCCGGTTGCCTTGAGCGAGCTGATAGTGCAAACAACTCCGAACTTCGAAGCAGCAGCAGCGGCAGCGAGGATCATGGACTACACGTCGATGGAAGATGTACGTGATGCAGCACCAGCAGCACTGATATTATTGTCTGCAACTTTTGTGTGTTTTTGTTTTCTGTGTGCTGTGAATTTCCATATGTGTGGTTGTTGTGGGATTCGAACTGTTTTCTAATTTCTTTTGTGGTAGTGATCTAGGCATTGTGAAGTTGAAGAAGATCTCTTGAATTGCTGCTCGTGGCTCTCAAGTCCATATACTTTAGAGTTTTGGGATATGAATCATGATCAAGCTTTGGTCAAGTCATACAATACAATTTCGTGTTTTGTGGTCTTGATATCGGAATTGAGAAGTTGAAGCAAATCTTTGAATCGCTGCTGGTGGCTTGCAAGTGCATCTTTCGAGCTTTGGGTAGCTGTTATGATTTTCTCTGAAAACCAGTTGATACTTTTTTGCGTGTGCAGTGGTTCTATGGACCTCCCGAGCCCGTATGGATACGGCCCAGCACCTACTACCCTCCATTACCTCCGCTGCCTTCTGTGCCGGGTTCGAGCAGAGTGTATGTGAAGGAAGGTGAACCTCCGCGGACTTACTACCGAGTGTACCCCAAGGTTCAAACAGTTGTCGATCGACCTCCGCAACACAAACCTCCCGAGGAGTCTCGAGCTCGAGTCGTGGAAGGCGGAGGACCTCCTGTTGTTGTTAAGGAGCTCGTGAAGACGCCACCTGCGATTTCTTTTATGAATCAAGTAGGTTTCTTCTTCTCCCTCGGGCTCTCTCCGTATGAAGAGAAACCGCCCCTACTCTGGCAACTGGTTTTGTTGTTTTGCTTTCTGGTGCACCATCTCTGAGTCTGCGTCTGTCTGTCTCTCCTGCTCTTAATTTCCCTTTTTTTTGGAACCGGATTTGGTTCAAATCACTCCTCTGCAGCTTGCAAGTTTGAGAAACAAATTCACGGGTTGTCCAGATCATATAATCTCACCTTGTAGTAAAATCAAATCCTTACGAGAAGAAGGTAGAGAGACCTCCCGTAGAGAGGTTCAGAAAGAAAAAAATGCAAATTGTCTCCTTCTTCTTCTTCTTCTTCTTCTTCTTCTTCTTCTTCTTCTAATACTCAACTCGATTGTTTTTCACAGCCCATCGAGTTGAGGGTGCCCATGTGTTGTGAGAAATGCATGAAGAAGGTGACTGAAAAGCTTCTTGACTTATCAGGTAGAAACCCATTTCATATGTTGCTTCTCAGAGTGATGACGCTATTGCGGGATCTTGTGATCATTGGACATCTGCAGAGGACATGGGACTCTGGAATAACTGTCGAGATCAATTAATCCTAATGAATTACTCAATCTTCACCTTTACTTAGAATAGATGAATCTATTTGACTCAAGATTGTTCAAGACTCCTTGCGCAGCGGATTGGCTATAGACTGATCTATTTGTGAATGAAGCTTAGCTTTAGAACCACAGCTCCATGCTTGCTCATGGCTAATCGGTGTTTTCCTGCTCGATTGATGTATGGTTTGTGTAATTTCTAGGTGTGGAAGGAGTGATGACAGATCAATATAATCAGAAAGTGATTGTCACCGGCACTGTGGATCCTTCGAAAGTTTTGAACCGCGTGAAGGACGTCAAGAAACAGTCCGTCTTCTGGGATCAAACTGTGGACTACAGCCTGGCATATCTGAAGAAGAAAAAAGATAAGGAAATGGCAATGATCCAAGCTAAGAAGCAGGCAGATTCGGCAGCTGCTGCTGCTGCAGCAGCAGCAGAGAAGGACAACACTTCAGTGCCAGTGACCAAATCTGCAGAATCTGCGAAGGGACCAGACAACAGTGTGACGACTGTGCTTTATCCTGAGTATGGCAAATGGAGAACACCTTATGAAATCCGCCGAGACAGTAAGGGTCCCAATGTGCAAGTGATTCTTCCGAAGCCTGATGACATACGTAGAGGCAGGTACTACCAGTCTGATCAAGCTCCTTGGGTTTATCCCCCGAGGTATCCGGTTCCTTAAGGGTTCCGGGAGTTCTCTTAGGTTTGTCAAAACCGATCTGACATGACAAATTTACTTAGGCTATCACTGAGAACGTGTCGCACGCCTCGGTTATTCTGTCAGACCTGACACCGCGCATCGGTTAGACAAACGATTGCACCACTAGCGGGATGAGCATCCCAATTGCAAGCTGAGTACAAATCATACAACTCGCATGTCGGGAAGTATAAGCATCGAGCAATTTTTTGCATGTGAATCTGCATTTTGTTTTTGCACAAATCTGTCCACTTTTCAAACAGACTTTCTGGCATTCTTTGCATCTGAATCTACATTTGTTTTTTAGCACCACTTTGTTGAATTTCAAAGAGACTTTATAGCTACAAAGAAAAGTCTCATACATCAATTCTTGTCCAAAAACAACTACAGACTCCGGAGAACAATTTCTTTACTCTTTTTTTGACAAGTTGAAACAAAGAGAAATCATGGTGGGAATGTCTGCTCGGCTTATGATGCCTGTGAAACTGCAATAAAGTGATGTATGTACATTTTCAATGTAGAGAGAGAGCAACAAGGTAGATGCATAATACATGCACTCAGATGTCTAAAGTCAGCAATCTACACAAAAGAATTGATCTGAAAGAGATCTTGTTGAAGGTTCTATGGAGGTTAGGCACAGTAACGCTACACCCTTGAAGATTTTTATTTCCCTTCTCCTGAAGACACTTCTATCAAAGGATTAAGAGTTTAAGATGTATTATTTTGGAGGTGTATACATTTTGATATCCGTATAGAACTTGATAATGCACATGTAAAATATATATCTTTCAATTCCTTGTAATGGAGTTTTGCTAAAATTCATTTTGCCCAGTGGGGTGAACTGCGATAAATAGGGCCAAAGCTAACCAACACCTACTGAGTCCTGACATTGGAGGACTTTCATGACTTGGTGTGTGCCAACTCTAACTATTAGAGTTGTAGAAATGTCTTCTCCACTTTCAAGAAAAAATTACAAGACCTTACAACAACAACAATGACCTTTTGTAATAGCCATCCTCTCCTAATATAAATTGTGAAATAGGTCACTTAATAAGTACTCCCTAATCATAATGTTCTCTCTCTAGAACCAGACATTTTGAGAATTCAGGTTCAAATTCCAGAATTGTTAATCCTGGCCATTCAGCTTAAAAGAGTTCCTTTCTAGTTTGCATGCTTGGGACATTTTGTTGTTTTGAGCACCCTGATAAACTATTCAACACCAGAGTGTTTGAAGCACTGGCACCACTCTGATGTATCAAAACTTGTCCCTGGTGCAAAATGTACATTTCAGGTTTAAATTGAACAATCAAAATCATTTTAATCAAAAGGCTAGGTTCTAGATTGTGCTATGATGTACAGATGACATGATTGACATGTAGGTAGATTTCAGGTTTAAATTGAGCAATCAAGATCATTTTGATCAAAAGGCAAACCGATTGTTCCTAATTTCATTAGCACCAATACTTTTCTCTGTTCAAAAAAGTGTGTATGTTAATTCTAGATTGTGCTATGTAGTAGCTTACATGATTGGCACATTTCTACATTTAAGCTTTAAATTGAACAATCAAAATCGGATTATTTGAAAGGGCAAACTGGTCATTCCTAATTTCTCCAAGCACTGTAACCATGACAATCAGCTCCCAACAGTGCCTGTAATTTTCTTTGTTCTTTACATGAAGATATGAGGAAGAAGTATCTGACGGATTTCGGAGATCAAACTGGTGAACATATGTCTCAGCTGCTTCATATAAGGTGCCCATCAGTTTAATCTTCCTAGGAATGCATAAACTCATTGATTTGGTGTCTTAGTGTGTTGACCAAATTGTTTAGTAAACCTAAGGACAGCAATGAAAACTGGGGATTCGCTGTTTCAAATTATCTTTGCAAACTATTATTGCCATTCTAGATTTTCATCCCTATTGAACATCTCCAAGCAGAAAACAAATTTGAGAGATGACCCAAAACTAAGTCTAAAGAGAACCAAGGAGAGGTTTACAGTCACATACAGGTTCAAAGACATTCACCAACTATTAATCAACTACCATAACATCCTCACTAACTTTATCAGCTCCTGGCAGTGGGTGGAGTTCAATGTCATACATTTCACCAAACATACTGGGGTTAGATTCTATGACAGGAGAGAGGAACACCAAGAAAGAGAGATGAAAAGATGTCAACAGAGAATCAGCTCACCATCATTCTCTTCACATGAATTCTTCCCACATCTTTGAAGCTTCTTGTTTATCAAATTTCCTCCATCAATGGTTGGTCTTCCTTTTATCAGTATGAAACTTGTTGACAGTGCTTTCCATGTTCTCATTGCTGACCAACGTCACTCTCTAATCATGCTCCTGGGAGTCCAAATACTGTTTTGGTTTCCCATGTGTCATGGATATTCTGGGAACACAACATAGGGAGCAGCTCAAGAAGGGTGTTGAGAAGGGAGCCAATTTGACCAAGCTAGCAGAGCATGGAAACTTGAGAAGGAATGTAATGCACGCATTGATGCAGTTCTACTGAACCTAAAACACTGCTATGAGTCACACTGGCCATGCTATGCATAAAGAATCAAAATTCAAGCCAGTCTGATATTGGCAAAGCATCATCTTGTTTTCCTTGCTGATGCTAAGGTTAGCCTACTGTAGATTGTTTCGGTGAGAACACTAACAATTGGTTTTTTATGTAGAATGAAACTTTTAATACCTTCTATTGTGGTACTGTATATGTTTATGGACCCCTATACAAAACTAGAAGTCTCCCTATGCAGGTTCTCAAAGCATATCTATATGATTGTTAGTGAATAATATACACCAGAGCTCTTTCATGAGGTGTTTTCCCATTGTATGCCATAGCCACATAGTCATAGTATTCGATTCCTTCTCAGAAGCCATAGCTGCACAATCCCACTAGAATTTTTCTCAGGATGCACTAGAATTTGGACTAATACACCAAACCCGTGCAATAGGAGTACTTAAATCTGCTTCAGCATTCACACTTTGAGCAACGATCAATCATGCAACATCTCATGGGTTCCATAACTTACCCTAGGGTACAAGCAATGGAAGACCATATTAAAGAATAATATTCTAACTTGCTCACATGTTAGAGATTATCACATCAGCTCCACAATCTAGAAGAGCTGTAAATAAGTTCAACATGATTTTTCTAATGTGATTGGCAAGGCTGAAGTTTAGGCTGTAGAATAGAGCTGGTCACACAAAGTGAACTACTTAGGTCAACATGAAAAGTTCAATCAACAGCAAAATGAACTTGCACCCATCAAAGTATTCCAATGCCTACCTTTCTACTAACAAAATGCAGAGTTTTGAAGCTAAATCAGCATTTAGGGGTAGCTAGTTGCTGCTTAAGAAAGTCAATAATTGAAGTGTACACAAAGTTGACCATGACTTGCACTCACTCAATTTTTTAGGTCAGTGAACAAAACTGTGCTGCCAAGCCAGGTAGAGAAGATGGCATTACCTCCATCAGTGCCAAGTGCCACTTCCAGCTGTGATGACAGTGAATTTGAAGAACACAGCTGCATAATGGCTTGTCTCAAATGTATCTGGTAGAAGAGAGTTGTAGATGTGTCTTCTGGAATGATACACAGACTACCCAAGTGATAACCGCACCCAGCCACAATGTGGTGACACTGCACAACAATGTGCTGGATGTGATCAAATAGTCATGGAGCAAAGAAGCCTCCAGGAATAAAAGACTTGAGGAAATCATTGGAGAAAAGAAGTCAAGGAATGTACAGCAGTCTCAGTTTTCACCAGGCTCAGGAAAGTCTTTGAGCATTCATCACTGTTCATGGAATCCTAATTCAAAAGATCCACACAAGATATTAATATCACAAGCTGGAACTTCTCAGCATCTCCAAGTGTGCATGCTTCTATTTTTCTTTCATGCAAAACAGCTCAATGGATAGACCCAAGACCCCGAATCCTTAAACTTAACCAGTCTATCCTTGTTGATTCAGGAAGGGTCTGATTGAAAATGTAAAAGATGGTTGAATCACATACAACTAGGTATGTCCTAAACAATACATACCATCTGTGGGAGAGGTAGGAGACCATTGGAACAATAACCCTGAAAATTCAAACAGAAAAAAATAGGCCTGGTATCTTCCAAAACTTTGAAACATACCAACCAACCTGCATTTTGCCCAGAAACAACACTGCACAACGCCAACATTTGTAAATTGTCCAGAAGAGAAATAACATGCTGAAGGTGATACAAAACAAAGTGCATCGGCAAGATAGCATCATCCATGCAGCTATCCAATCCTTCCTTCTCAAATCCTGTTTTCCACACGGCCTGGATTCCCACAAGTAAAGGCATTAGTTGATGTTTCACAACCCATGAACTTGAGCTTGAACCAACTACAAACTAAGTTGACTGATGTGTCAACAAGTTTTTGATTACTTTAACATAAAGAGTAACCATCAAAGTCGTTACACTAGTGGCTAGGTCATCAAAAAAGTACAAAACGGTTTAGGTTTTAGGGTCACACAATCTACTATACTCCACATTGGTCCAATTGTGTGAAACTCTTGCCACCTGATGAATGGTACACATCAAATTTAGAATAAAAGCCATAATCAAAGCCACGTTCAACAGATGTTAGAAAACACAGTCCAAAACGGGATTTAACAACTCACCAACAGAGTAAGGGCAAGCTCATTGCAAACACTACTGAAATACACTGACCAAATTCTGTCGAATATAATTAAGTTGTTGGAAGTGAAAAATTCCCCTCTAGGAATGTTTTCAAGCAAAACGTCAAAAAGCTTTTCTGCTGGAAGCTCAAGTGAAGGACCATCATATTGAACATTAGCGTCCAACATCAGAGAGACTGCATCATTCCTGGTATGCGATTGTAGTTATTAGTGGACCGATTTGGTCGTGTCCTAGGAAATTCCTTCCATTGCTCTAACACAATTTGCCAGTCTCTCCAGTTGATGCTCAACAGAATCATTATGTGAATTTTCCCACCACCGGTGATCCAAAAGGCAGCATCTTTACACAACATAGCAAGTCACTCTGACACACCAACTTCAATCACAAAACTTGGCCATTCAACTTTCATCTCACGAGAACAGTTTGTAACCAATATCTGCTTCCTTTGATTTACCTGCAAGGCGTCCAAATCTGGCAGATCCAGTTGTTACAATTGATGTACGAACACCTAGAAAGACCAACTTCATATCGAACATTTAGGCAAATTCATGTGTTTTCATACATCACATCAACCATAAATTTGATGATCACAATTTCTTCTCTCGCATCGTTCAGAATGGTCATTCGTAGTAGCCAACCTCGTCTCGCCTCAAAGATCCTAACAATCTTATCAAGACTATCTGAACTCACACTTATCAATGCTAAATATTGAGGTGTTTGTGTTCTCTGAACCAGACTCTTGAACAAGCCAAGCAAATCCTTTTGAAAGCAACCAAGTTTGTGAAAGGGAACTCAATAAATGTTACGATATCCCATAAGCACTTCTTCCAAATTCACATCCTCCGCAGTTGGACTTAGATCCTCAAAGTTGGATCAACATGACACAAACTCAACATCATTCTCCCTGCCATGGTATAACGCCATCTTGAAGATGCTGCCCCTGAACCAGCACACAATATATTTCAACACTTGGAAACAAACATTCAGTCCAAAAAACAATTGCGTCTAGTCAATCTCGAAACACAAGAAAATTGACAGAGGGAAACTGCTTTCAGTTCTCTAAAACTCCCAGAATATTACTTACCAAGGCTACGACTTCAAGGAGAAATAACTTCCACGACTGCCAAAGGAGAGAGCTTGGATCCTGAAGCGACTGCGGAGATCGAAAAGCCACAGTTCCGCAAAGTATAGCTTCACATCCAA
Source organism: Sphagnum tenellum (assembly GCA_963921925.1). Taxonomy (NCBI): domain Eukaryota; kingdom Viridiplantae; phylum Streptophyta; class Sphagnopsida; order Sphagnales; family Sphagnaceae; genus Sphagnum; species Sphagnum tenellum. Next base: position 28,022,484 of record OY998144.1, read on the forward strand.
AAATAGATAACTCCATTGAAAGGACTTGCAGACTTTATTGCCCCAGAGAAATTTTACAATGCAGTTGTTGAGAAACAAATGCGCAGGTGGAAACGAACGCGAGAACATGCACGGCGTCCATTCATTTGAGCGCGCCAATCTCTGTAGAGTGCTCGACGTTGCGAAACGATTGGAAATGATTTCGCGTTTCGCTCGTTCGTCGAGATATTTTGCCCTCTGAAATCGCCAGGTGGCGCCAAGAGCGAACCGAATGAAACGGTGACGGAGCAAAGACAACACATGACTGCCCACGGAAAACGTTGAGCGTCGTTCAGCTGTTGTCAATATGATCAAGAGCCGATTGATGTTTTCACTCCGATTGATATTTTCTCTCTCCTTCTGGTCTGTGTTCTTCTACCAGGAAATCGAATACATATTGGTGAAGAGTTGGTGAAGTTGTTTGTTTTGCTTTCTTTCTGTTGTATCGATGCTATTAGTGTTACCTTTTGAGGATCTCTTCAGTACTTTTTCTACGTATGCTGCGTTTAGGGTCAAGCTTCCTGCGAAGGACGACATGGCGTGCTGCTTTCTCTGCGTATTTTCTTCGATTTGCTTGAAACAATGCACCAACATTGAACGAGCTCAGGCGTCTCGTAGCTTTGTTGCTGGACTGGTCACGTTAAGGTGCCGTAGCGCAACATAGATACCGGGAACAACGCCTTAGTGGAGATGGAGGAATCTGCCTGAAGCTGCCTTAGGCTCAATAGCTGTACCTGGAAAGAGCTTTTGGAATCGAGACGGAGCTTTAAAATCTTCTCTTCGAATTTGATGTTTTGAACTTTGTCTCTCGCGTGAGATGCAACACTGACAATCTTTTCGGAGAAAGAATCTTTCACCGCTTGCTGCGTCTGAGGCAATCGAAGCAATAAGTACGGCCTGCTTCGTTTCTTCACTTTTTAAAGAGGTTTTGCACAAACTCTTTTCTTATCTTCATGAGTCGTAAGCCATATGCTGTGTGTAGACTCAGGCTCTCAAGAACCTGTAGTTCTCTTACACTTCGAACTACATATGCCTACTTTTGCCACATCAATGCCCTCCTTGCTTTTCCTTTGAAGAGCAAGACTTGCCATGTTTTGTGTAGGTTAGGCTGTTCTGAAATCTTAGACCTCTGCACTGGTGTAGGGTTCCAAGGTGGAGCGCGTATTAGTCTTGCAAGACTGTTAGATATGCTGCGGCTGCAAAGTTATACTATAATTCTTGATGATGGACACTTGCCGAGTATGACCTACAGGTCTCTTGCATTCTACATTGCCTTAAAGAGTTAATATTCAACTCCAAGAAGGTTGGTCTGACCAGAGTTGTGGAGAACCATCAAAGGAACTGTGAATTTTCCTATGCAAGATTGCCTTGATCCATGTTTGATGTTGTTGTTTTTCCAAGGCTGGAATCTCAATTGATCACCAGCCATCTCTTCTTTGACTATGATAAAGAGATTCTATCTCATAGTTTGTTCTGCAGTCCCTTCTGCACTGATAAGATGCACAGAGAGGACTTTGTTGACCTTTTCAACTGTGGCCAGATAGTGAGTACTAGCTATTTCAACATACTGTCGTCCTCTTCCTCCTTTGTCTTGCAACCAGGGCAGTATGGAGCAGACAGCTGGCCCACTTCCCACCGATGATGTCTCTCATGTTGTGTACCTTGGAGAGGAAGCAGCACCTCTTTTTCCTCTGGCTGAACATTGTGAACTTCCAAGCATTTCTGCAGATGTTGTGAGTGCAATTCTTCTCCAACTTTCTAAGTCTATCCATATTTGCCAATGAGAACCTTATGTCACCTGTATCAAGGGGACATAACATTTGAGCACTGGAAGTTCTTTGCTGTACTTCCATAATTTCATTCTAGCATGTTGAGTGCCTGGCATTGGCAGTTTTGAGAAGCAGGAGCTTGTCAGGGGTCACAAATTTTATTTTCCTGCTCTGTTGAAATGACTTCTTAAGATATTGTAAATCACGTCTGTTCTAGGAGCCTCAGCATGCAACAAGAGTGTTGAATGTGATGGTGTCTGGATATTGAACTTCTTGATGAAAGCGTCAGCTAACACTTTCTTTTCAAGTCTTACTGCAGCTGAAGTCAATCTTAACTGAAGAGCAAGGGTATCCAGCTCAATCAGTTGTGATAGTAGATTCACGTCATCATTTTGAATATGAAGGTGGCCACATCAAGGTACTCCATTCATGGATTACAGCTGCCTCAGTTTCAATTTCCAGAAACTAATTAAAATTTTCTATGACCCAGTTGGTGATTACAGTGTTTCACCTCTTCGATTCATGGATTGGTTACACTTGACATGTACCCTGTCTTGTCAGGGTGCGGTTAATCTTAGAGACCCCAGTGCTATTGAGGAATTCTACTCTAGGAACATCGATGTTGGGAAGCAGATTGCAATTGTCTTCCACTGTGAGTTCTCTTCTTCAAGGGCACCAAAGCTGTAAGTACACATACATCTTAAACCTTCGCTTCTCACCTATGAATTGTCATACATACCTTCAGTGTTTAGGTGATTAATTGTTCACATAGATATACATATTTCTGATAGTTCTTGGTAGTGATGATTTTTCTGGTATGTTTGCTTAGGGGTTTTAGCAACATATATCACTCCTAATTGGAGACAGTATATAACCTGTGTGCTCCAGCATTCTTGAGAACTCTCCTGAAAAGTTCCATGTTGCCAAACTCATAGACTTGGTCTCCATGTATTTGGTTTAGTTCATTGCAAGCTGTTTGTATGTAGAAGCTGGGTTGTGTTTTGTGAGTTGCATGTAGACTTTACACTTGTATTTCTCATATTTTCATTTTGCAGTTTCAAGCACATGCGCAACTTGGACAGGCTGGCACATATGGAAACCTATCCAGAGTTGGCATTCCCAAACATGTTTCTTCTAAAAGGGGGGTACAAGGCCTTCTTTGAGCTTTATTCGGTGAGCCACTTGCAAATTCTCTGCACAAATCTCACACCCTGATCTGTCGTGGTACAGTTATTCTGTTTCTGCCTGCAGCAATTTTGCTTGAATTGGTAGTCTCTTCTGATACACAACTCTAGAGATCAAGAGACTGATAGAGAGAGAGAGGGAGAGAGAGAGAGAATACACCAGGTTGGAACTTTATTTTCAGATCTTTCAAACTTGAAGCAGTCAATGGGGCCCTTTCCAACTCATGTTGACCCATTTGTACAGACTTATCTTTGAATGTTTTCAGCCTAGCTCACAATTGAGCATTCCAAATATGTGTATCTGTCACACTTATCTTTCTTTACCATGTGCAGGAACTCTGCATGCCACAAGAATATGTAAAGATGTCTGATCCTAAATTTGTGGACCATCTTCGTGTTTCATCCAGTTCTTTGAAGAGGAGTTGGAACCAACGGTCAAAAGATTTCATTGATTCTCACTGTGGAGATCGTGATGAACCTCTTATTGATGTCTCAAATGTACAGCAGAAAGAAAAAGTAAACACTACATGCAAATGCCCCATCTCTTTACGATTTAATCAACAAGTGCTCTAGGGATGCCACTAAATGTAGAGCTCAGAGTTGATCTTTTGACTCTCAGTATTCTGCAGCCCTTGCTGAACTTGATCCAGTCAACCTGGATCCAAGAACCTGGACAATGGACAGTGTCCCCTGTTTCCTTACTTCCCACAAGGAGCTATGTGGCAGGTTCTTAGATCATGTCAGAGTGCAGATGCAAAACCTGAAGGACTTTGTTATCATTAGTACTTGTTGCACTTGACATCCAGGATTGTCAAGTGTTTTCAGTGAATTGATCGTTGTGTGCATGTTTGGTTGCAACGTGAATTCCATGTACTTCTTGAGGGAAATGATAGTTGCGAGGGTAAATCACAAGCTTGTTTCACGTTGAAGGAGGATAATGCGAATGACTTAAAAATTTTTGCTATGCTTCTTGACTGTGAGCCAATTTTCATGGTTGATACCTATATTTGTTTGACTATGCACAATTTTTCAACACAAATCAAGGTAATTTATGTAAAATCAGGACATTAATATGATTGAATCAGCTTTTCAAGAAGTCAGACATGTCATTTGAAGAGACTTAGGCTGTAGGTTTCATACTTATAATTTAACTATGTACTTGGAATGGTGGAGACTATGTCAATGTAAGGTTAAAAGAATGCACTAGTGGTAGGGTATGCCCATCATCAAACACAAGCTGGTGATCAAGCACCTACCATAGGTCATTGCTCCTTATAACCAAATGCACAACATGTGAAATTTGTGTTCAGCTTTCTTCAAGGTTTCAACCAATTATTGTAAACTAGTGGGAACCCATGACCTTTGGTCACTGCGAAGTCCCCCAGTTTCTTTAAATTTAGTTTTATTGCAAGTCTTTACATGCTCTAAAACCTCAAAATTACTTAAGTATAGGGTAAGGCCCCTCCCCATAGACCCCTTATTTCTGAAACCCACCCGACCCATGGGCCTTACTCCCCCCCCCCTCCCCTGCCGGGTAAGGCCCCTCCCCATAGGCCGCCCTACCCTGCCGGGTAAGGCCCCTCCCCATAGGCCGCCCTACCCTGCCCTGCCCTGCCTATCACCTCACCTATCCTATTTTGCCATCTACTATAGACCAGCTCCACCCTTGGTAAGTAAGTAAATTAGCTCCTGAGGAGCCGAGAGTGGTTGAAATTGCTGCCCACTCTCTTTTTAGAGGCCGGTTCTGCAGCAGAACGGCCTGTCAGACAGAGAGACAGACACCACCATGTTAGCTTTTATACATAGGATATGTTTCTTGAGGGGTTTTTGTTTGGTAAGCAGTGTGATATATAACAATTGCACAGAAAGAGTGTTCAGTTATCTAAAAAAGTTGTTTGGTAGTGGGTTGAGAGATGCCACATTTTAATGGGCAGGGTATCCCAATACATGGATTTCAAGTGTTTGATAAAAGGTGTGATGTAGTCAAATTTTAAAACTTAGAGTTTGGTGAGGGTAGGGTTTGGTGATAGGCTCTTACTTGTCACAATCCAATCCACAAAAAAGTAATCGAAATTTGGAAAAACATAATGCATGGGGGGCTTTAAATGATTGGTTAATATTGTGATGTAAAGTAGATTCATAGATTTTGAGGCTCATTATGTGAGGACCATGTTTGGTGAAGGGAGACAATTTCTTACATTAACCTGATAAATAGCACTATAATGCTTTGAAACCTTAACTACTTTACAATGCACATATAGCCTTGTTGCCTTGGGATATTAAAATTCAAAATTTATGAACAACTTAATGATCTTACCACAAGAATCCTTACACTTTGCATTTCCCACCAAAATAGGAGTATCACAATCTCAACTTTAGAATGCCAAGCTCATTCCATTTGTTCATCAAGTCATTCATTTCCTTCACACACTGAAGGCATGTCCAACTCATCAACAAATGTGCTGGATGAGTTCCAAAATTTCCTAAAGATGTTAGTTTAAGCCTAAATATGAAGAGGATAGAATAGATGTGAAAGTAGAAGGCGAATTTGATGAATGCATCATTTTAACAAGGTTTACAAAGAAAAGTTTACCAAGTATGTGTATTTATTAGATACAACAATTTGTAATTGTCCCACAAGTAGGAAAGAATGTAAAGAAAGTAATCATAGAATGTGTCGCAATGCATAGAAGCTTAAAATTCACCTACGACCTACACAACAACAATAGAAGAGGATTTATATTAGAAAGATTTTTCAGATTTTTGATTTCATCTTTTTACTAGAATGACAAAATGTATGATGTTCAATATTTTCCTAATCTAACTTTTTTTCCCACCTAATATAGTTATAGGAAGGACAAGGGCATACCTCTTGTGAGGCCTAGGTGAAAACCCCCCATTTGCTTAAGGCTAAGGCTAGAAGGACCAAGCTCATAAAATGTTCAATTTGCCTTGCAAGAGAATGAGCCACTTGTTGGATGAACCAATTATGGATAAGGAAAATGTCCCACCTCAACCTACATCACATTGAAAGCAAAAACTCAATAAGAGTAAATAGGATCCTTGTTGCAAATCCAAGACACACATGGACAAATGTCTAATTAGAGGCCAAGGATGTAATGGAAAGAGGGGTAATATCCATGAGGGCATTGGAGCATACCACTAACACCATTATTTAATCATTTGACTTGCAAGATTAAATCCAAGCAAACTATTGGTGCACCAAATATCTTAAAAAGGAAGACAATGCAACTATTGTTGCATGGACTTTGAATATGTAAAAATGTGGATTGTTTATAGTTGTTCATATTGAAGGTGACAAAATTCATTCATACCATTTCAAGGGTTGCACTTGAAAATTCTTGGTGGTATTGGTTTAAACATAAATATCCAAAATTTATAATTCATATTATAAAGGGCTTCATAATTTGTAAAATAAAATAAAATAAAATGCCTAATCATGCAACTTATTTTACCATTTAACTTGCAAACATTCTACACTCACACAATCACATTATAAACCATGTTTTGAATTTCGATGAGATAGGAATTCAAGCAAATAAACAAGGTGCTTGTGTTTTAATTGAACATGGTTCATTGCAAGTATATAGCACCATACTTAAGTTTAGGGAATGGTTGACTATACATTGTGTTGTAAATGTAAGTGGGGGTTTTTTTCTTAGGTTTTACATATTTAGGGATGAAGGAGTCAAAGATGGTTACATTAATAACTACAAATTAGGTTCATGCATGGCAATGCAAAAAAAGGCATGGATGATGTTTTTCCTTCAAGGAATTCCTATCATTCCTCAAGAGCTCATTTAAAAATCTAAACACCACCTATCAATTCTAGATGGGCATGGTTAGTGCATATAATTTTGGAAGTGATATGATAGGTATGTACGACAATAGTTTGGGTTGGACATGATCACAATACCTTTACACATTTCCTATGCCCTATTAGTTGTGGATTGTTTCAAATCCTTAAAAGCAACCTTTAGGGAAAAACAACAACATTGTGATTAAAAATAATTGTAGTGAATATAATAAAAATACATTCATAAGCTAGGTAAATAAGGTTTTAGTTAATCATTGTTCACACAAAACAGCAAATTTAGGTTTGAGATTACCAAAATTTAACCATTTAATTTTTAGGGCAATAGATGACAAGACAAAACCTAATGAAATATACACAACAACAACAAACATCTTAAATGAAAACAAATTCAATTAAAATGAAACAACTAATGTCCATCAACAATGGGGGAAATATGGTGTTGTTATGGTGAACATAACATTTATGTTACAAATTATAAAAACAAGGGATGATGTTGCTAAACCTAATCTCCATGGTTAATATGCATTTAAATATTTTTTTGAAAATTTATGCATATGCATATATGTTTTTTTATATAAAGGAAGTTTCAAGTACATGATATATTGCATTTCATTTACAAGTTGAAAGAGCCTTAAAATTATATTTATGTACTTTCAACATTTGCATATTAAATTGGATACTTGCTCTGCAATGGTTGATTGGTTTGAAGCAAGAAGCTCCTGCGTTTCCACCAATTTTTGTATTTTTCCCTCTTGCATAATTTCTATAAATTTTTGGCATTTGAAACAAATATTCTAATAAAATTGACATTTCTAATGAAAAAAATACTGCCAGACCTGAAAAGGTACTACAATACTAGTGCCAATATTAAGATCATGATGTTTATCCAAACAACATGAAATATCTACACTTAACAATGGGCAACATTATGTAGTCCATGTATAAGTGATGCTGAATTCCGTAAATGCCATAGTATGAGGGCAGGTTCAACATGTGTACTTTGAATAATTAACTGAATTTGAAGATTCCATGTCAAAAAAAAAACCATTTACATCAATTCTTTATTTTCCTTCGCAAAATTTTGTCTCTTGAAAACAAACTTCTTGAGGAGGTAGTAATAAGTACTTTTCACAGCTCTAGGAAACTAGCTTTTGAATCTCATGAGCTAAATGGGCCTTTCCATCAAAACTTTTTGGTTGGCACATATCATATGCTCTATGTATATGGTTTCATATATTTCAAAAGTGACATGTAGTGTTGCAACCTGTAGTCTAGGAGTTTGTTTTGCATTGAAACACCCATGAAGACACTGACGAAAGAGCTAGTGTGATACTCTCTTGATAACATATCTTTTTTTTGGTCCCCCATTGAGTGATAAGATATACATTTACACAGTACAGTTTTACTATAGAGGGATTCTATAGTACTAGTGGGTGCCCGTGGTCGAAGGCCACTGTGAAGTCCCCCGTGGGTGCCTGTATTTTATTTTTTCTTATTTTTTACTGGCCTGGGCGCCTTGCCTTGCCCTGTTTCGAATTTTCCTTTTGCTACCAGGGATAGGAAGAGGAAGTTACACCCTGCCCTGCAAGCAAGACAGACTCCCATTTTCCGAATCCCGTTTTTTTGAATCTCGTTTTCCGAATCCCATTTTCCAAATCCGACTGTCCAGACCGAATCCCATTTTCTGAATCCGACTGTCCAGGCCGGAACTGCCGGCGAATTAAAACGCGAAACTGTCGCGTCAAACAGACAAATGCACTAAGTGAATTTATATATAAGATAGTATACCTGTACCATATGAGTTGAGGACACAAATGAAACTTAACATGCACTGGGCTACTAGCATTGGCCCATTGTTTATCCAACTGTTCACATTACACAAGAAGAACTGCCTTTGCAGAAACCATACACAAAAGAAGACCTGGTCCCATACCCTTGGAAACAGATCAAAATTTCGAAAGATCTTCAGGCCTGTGAGAGCATCAAATCCTGACAAAGTTTTGATTTGAAGATGCTTTCTGTGCCAAAAGTTAAGACCCTTTTGACATTTGCCAAATTTCAATCTTCAATACCCGATACAAGAGTAGCTTCCACACATGTCTGCCGAATAATTAATAAAATATGAAGATACCATGTCAAATAATAAAATATTCCTAAATATCCTAATATATATTCTTTATTTTCCTTCACAAATTTTTTTATGTCAACATTTTTACAAATGATTTGATTCATGTTGAAGCTGCCAAGGCACTATGGTATTTGACGCGCTCCCAAGTCATGGGGGGTGAAACCCACTAGAGGGTCTCACAAAGTCAAGTTGCGGAATTGAGACTTGGTAGCACGCTCCTGGCTTCCAACTCTAGAAAGGGGTAGAGGGTCGAGTTGGGAGCCCTGGGATTAGACTAGGAAGAGTGACTTAGTTGATCAAGCTAGAATCTGCACAAAACAAACCACCCGAGTGGTTAGATCACATTCCGAGACACCCTTTGGTGTTGGGACAAGCCACGGGCACTTCGGACCACAAGACTCACCACGGCCCAGACTCGGGGGATGCCACCACCATCCCCCATATAGTATACTCTGCGACGCCCCGTGGGGGCCACATCCAAATGGCACAAATTCTCGAGACTCCCAAGTTGGAGTCCCGAAATCCAACCAAATGTCCCGGTTTTGGACTCTTGGGACTTTGAGAGGGCGTAGCTCCTCGCCTTGACCTTGGATCACAACAAGGTCTGAACCGAAGTTGTAGCCCTTGTCGAGATCTTTTCAACGACATATCGCACTTTTGAATCGGACATTGGGAGCGGGTCGATTCCGGACTTTTAATGGTCGGGAGTCAAATTGCCAGTTTGACTCCCGGCCCTTCTTTTGCCCATAACTTGGGCTACAGATGTCCAAATCGAAAATGCGAGGGCATTTTCGATATCTACGTTTCAAGACCTTTCCAATGTCATGAAGAACACCTCAATGCAAGGTGTTTTGCCTCTTGATGTCGAGCTCTGAACATTCGGGAGTCCCGGAGGACTCCAAATCCCAACTTTTCCAAATGTTGGGCTTCACCCCCACACTTGGCCAAGTTAGGGTTGCGACAGTATTAGCAACTGATAAACCACTAACCCATTTTTAGAGGGGAAACCACACATACATTGCAATGGCAATTTTCTATGATATTGTGTTTCCCTTCTTATGTCCGAGAGTGAGTGCACATGCAAAAAACTTTCTAGCTTGCCGGGACAACTAAGCATGATATATAAATTGATGACTTCAAGGGCTGACTTATGTTCAAATGTTCCAGGAGAGTGGTGATAAATCAGAAACAAACATTGAATCCAAAGACTCTCAGTAGTAGGGTTTGCCTTAGTGTGGGGGCATTTGCAAAATAAGGAGCCTTTGATAGGTTGGTAGATGAGTTCTTAGAGTGGGAGGGATTTTATGCCTATAAGTAAGCATTAGGTGCTTTAAGAGTACAGGCATAAGATCCTTCACTCTTAAGGAGTAGACATAATATCTCACCTCTTTACTAGGATGAATACTAATGGACAGGGGTGAGTAATAGTGGCATTCGGGCAAAAAATGCCACCTAGTGCCACTATTAGTGCTCGGCAGCGTGCCACTATTAAAAGGGTCCGTGGCGTTGTGACCGAACAATAGGTAGCCGGACAAAGATCTCATGAGCGCACTGTCTGTGTGAACACAAACGTCTTGATCTAGGTAATCTGACCGCCGCACTTGATTAGTGGCGGCGGATGCCTCCTTGATTAGGAGGTGAGGATGACTTGATTTGCATGGAATGCATGGGAGATGACGGCACGTTTGATGAATGGAAGCGGCGCCTCATTGATTGGGGGTGGGTGAGAAATGCGAGGAAGGAAGCTTAAGAAGGAAGCTTAGGAGAGAAGAGGAGAGGTCGATCGAGCTGAAAAGGGGGAGAGAAAGAAACTTAGAGGAAGCTGGTTGCTTCTGTTTTCCGTTGCGTTTTAGTAACCAGAGATATCTCAGACTATTGGATCGAAGGAGACTAAGTGGTAGATACAAACACAATGCGACTGGGTTAGGAACTGTTGTAGCAATCTTGGTGACAGGAATGTCTGTATTGTGACAAAAACAGATTATGAGTAGAATAGTCACCGAGTTTTGTCTCTGAGGCTTCTTTCTTTTGAGATGAGCTGGTATTCTGGACTCCAACTGCATTGTAGGTCTGTCCAGTCTGGACTAGACGATTGCTTAGGGTTCTGATTGTGAGTTGTGTTGTCTCTGTTTTTTTTGTGAGACCTCCTTTTTTGGTTACAGCGCAACTCCATGAAGTGCGCTGGGAGAGTGTCGTGCCGTCTGCACACCATTTCTACCTCAATTGATTGTCTCCTGTGCTGGATGATGTCGGCAAAGCGAACTACGCCATTTCAGAAAGGCCACGAAGAGATGTACGACCTCCGGGTGACCGATGTTGATCCCAATACGTAGTTGGTCAGCAGTGTTGTTTGTTGATTTTGCGAAATCTTTGGAAGAGAAGAACAACCAGGACGGAAGCGAAACGCCACAAAAAATGCCCAGTATTTCACAGCGCCATTTAGGCCTGTTTGCTACCGGAAGCATAACGAGACGCAACACCCATGCAAATGGCAACATTATCAAGCTACAGATGACAAGGGCGGCTTTTTTGACGGGATAGTACCAATCAAGAACACTCTCCTCAGCCACTTCAAGAATGAAACTGCACCGCGTTTGTTTCAAATTGATGTGGCGATTGTCGACACGATCATTAGCAGCATGTATTTCGATGTTGACGATGAATCTGATTCAAATGAAGAAGCCGAGGAAGTGGAGGCTGATGTTTGCAGAGATGGTCGTCGTTGTCCAGACCTGACACCTTTAGAAATCAAGAAGCGGGCTCTGAGTATCTTCGTTCCGGTCCAGGATTTTTCTCCAGAGAGGAGTGCCTATGCTCTTGTTGCTGCATACGAGGTAGCGATCAAGAACGGCTCTTTGTTTGATATGGTCATCGAGTTCACTTTGCTTGGTTTGACTTTTTGTCTCACCTCTCGCCTTGCTCAATCGAGGAAGGAGCTCATTGGAATGGCTTGTTATTTTGGTTGCAACCGTCGCAAGGTCTCATCGTTTTTTCGAGTGATGTGCGTATCGAACCTGCAGATGCTTTCTGACGTTCTTTCCGATTGCTGGGCCTTCTCACTGGCATTAGATGGAGCTACACATCAAGGTACATCCTGTCTGGACATTCGGGTTCGTTTCTGGGCCAGCGACAACATCCACAATTTTCACTTGTTGGCTCTACCAATGAACGAGCGTAACACGGGGCAATCGATGTTCGACATGATTGTGAAGGTTTTGGATGTAATTTGTCCAGGCTCGAGAGACTCCTGAATCGACGTTGCGACTGATGGAGCAAGGAACATGACAGGACGGCACGTCGGTCTGCTTACATTCTTGGATAATGCCACTTGGCCCAATTTCATCAGGGTTTGGTGTGGTGCACACCAACTTGACCTTATCATGGCCGACGTTTATGACAACTTGCTCAAAGAAGATTTCTACTCTAATCTCGTTAGCCTTATTGGCTACTTGCGTCGCCAACAGAATCTGATTGTTGATATGGAGACCACGTGCCCGAAGGTAGCTCTTACACATTGGTTGTCCATGATCAAGGTCATGAGCTGGTTCAAGAAGCACAGAATCGCTGTCTTTGTGTACTTGGACGAGAAGCTCCCGCCATGCCGGCCATCCGCAGCCTAGTGGGTGCTTATGATGGCAGTCCATTCTTTTGCACAAGAAGCGTCACTGGTGTTCATGCACCTCCAGGGAATGACGACCTTGGTGTCCCAGCAAGTGGCCGAGCTATCTAACCTATCGCAGACGTTCTGCCGGTTGGTGGGAGGCAAAGGTCCATTGCTTCAGTCCGAGCTTCAGGCTATGATAGAGGGAACAGTTGGTTCTAGTGGTCTCATCTCAATTAGGGAATTTACGGCGCCACTCTCTAGCGTTGAGCAGTTTGTTTGGTGTCGCAACCCTAACTTGGCCAAGTATGGGGGTGAAGCCCAACACTTGGAAAAGTTGCGGATTTGGAGTCCTCCGGGACTCCCAAATGTTCAGAGCTCAACAGCAAGGGGTAAAACACCTTGCATTGGGGTGTTCTTGGTGTCTTTGGAAAGGTCTTGAAACTTAGATATCGAAAATGCCCTTGCATTTTCGATTTGGACATTTATAGCCCAAGTTATGGGCAAAAGAAGGGCCGGGAGTCAAATTGGCAGTTTGACTCCTGACCATTAAAAGTCAGGAATCGACCAGCTCTCAATGTCCGATTCCGGAGTTCAATACGTTCTTGAAATATCTTGACAAGGGCTACAACTTTGGTTCAAACCTTGTTGCGATCCAAGTTTGGGGCGAGGAGCTACGGCCTCGCAAAGTCCTAGGAGTCCAGAACCGGGACACTTGGGTGGATTTCGGGACTCCAACTTGGGAGTCCCAGGAATTTGTGCCATTTGGATGTAGCCCCCACGGGGCGTCGCAGAGTATACTATATGGGGGATGGTGGTGGCATCCCCCGAGTCCGGGCCGTGGTGAGTCTTGTGGTCCGAAGTGCCCGTGGCTTGTCCCAACACCCGAAGGGGTCCCGGAATGTGAACTAACCACATGGGTGGTTTGTTTTGATGCAGATTCTAGCTTGATCAACTAAGTCCTCTTCCTAGTCTAATCCCTGGGTTCCCAACTCGACCCTCTACCCCTTTCTAGAGTTGGAAGCCGGGAGCGTGCTACCAAGTCCCGAATTCCGCAATTTGACTTTGTGAGGCCCTCAAGTGGGTCTCACCCCTGTGACTTGGGAGCGCGTCACATGGTATTAGAGCAAGTGGTGAAGCTCGCTTCTTAGGTTCGGATGGCTCCCAAGAAGAACCGCAAGCAATCGCAAGACTCCGTGATGGAGGAGCTCGTCGATGACCAAGTAGCCCCGCCCGAATGTATTGGGGAGGAGGAACCCGTGCCCCGGGAGGACCGAGATGAGCCCCAAAGTGTGGAAGAGGAACAAAGGAGCTCAGTCCTATTCACCCCGGAGCAATTGGAAGTGCTCCTCAAGATGGGAAGGCCCGACTTCGGTGAGTTGGTGGCGGCTCTCAAAACGGGAGCCTCCAAGGGTGAAAGGTTCCAACCGGCTAAACCCGGGAACTTTGATGGAGCCCACGACCGCAAGGTTGTGGATGCTTGGCTTGCGGAAATGGACGACTACTTGCATGCCACCAAGGTTGGACGGCATTCCGTCGTGGAGCTTGCCCAATCCTACTTGAAGGGCTAGGCCGCCACATGGTGGCGGACGGTGAAACAAGAGGAGGGGAAGAACCATGGCTATACGTGGGAGTTCTTCAAGGACCGCATTGAAACGGGCATTGAAGCGGAATTCGTCCCGAAGAACTCCGATTACATTTCAAGGTGCAAGCTTCGTGACCTTGTGAATGCCCCGAATGAAAATTTGAGGCAATACGTGAGGGCTTATTTCGAACTCATGCTCGAAGGTGCGGCACATGCGTGAGATGGACCGTGTGTGCCAATTCGTGATGGGGCTTCCAACTTGGGCCAAGCGGAAGCTTGAAGAGAGTTGGCCCGCCTCATTATCCGAGGCCATCACGAAAGTGGAAAACTTTTCGGATGTGGGGCGGAGTGACAAATCCGGAGTCAAGAAGGACAACAAGTTCTTTCACAAGAAACCAAGGCATGAAGGGGAATGGAGTTGGGGGCAAGGAAGCCTAACCAAGGATAAACCCAAATTCCAAAGCTCGGGGTTCAAACAAAAAGGGAGCTTTGTGAAGAAAGGGGCTCCCTCCAAGGGGAGCCAACCCAAGGGAGATTTTGGAGCCAAGCCCAAGGGGGCATGCTTCAATTGCAACGAAGTGGAGCACTATTCCAAAGATTGCCCCAAGTCCAAATCCGGAGTGGGGAGCTCTAAGGTACTTGCTCTCAATGCCACTCTAGCCCAACCGGAATGCAATCGACTTATCTTCTTGAAGGGGAAGATTGCTAAGCGGGAAATCTTATGTCTTTTGGACATAGGGGCTTCTCACAACTTCATAATTCGGGAGAGCGCCGAAAGGATGGAGCTCCACTTGAAGGAGCTCAAGGCACCCATTGAGGTGCATTCTGCGGATGGGGTTCCCCATCCAACCACGTCACAAGCAAAAAGAGTGCCTCGTCAATCAGGGAATTGGAGAGGAAAGGTGGACTTGTTGGTTTCCACCTTGGTGGAAAGGAGTGCATCTTGGGAATGGAGTTCATCACCCAAAACAATGTGCTCATAGAAGGGCACAATAGGTTAGTTAGAATCCCGTCTAAAAGTGGGATTGTGCGAGTGAAGGCACATGAGTTGCCTTGTGGAAGTGGACCAACCATCCACTTTATGTTAGGAAAAGCTTGGAAGAAAGAATGCGTGGGAAGCCAAGGCATGATGTGTGTGATGCGGGTGTTGGATGAGTATGAGCCCAAGGAGGTCACCAAGTTGGTGACTTCTGCCAAGTGCATAAGGCGAGTGTTGGAAGAGTTCCCGGATGTGATGCCCGATGAGTTGCCCGAAGACTTGCCCCCGAGAAGACGGGTTGATCTTGCGACAGAAGTGATGCCGGGAGTGGAACTTCCCGCCAAGGCCCCATATCGAATGAGCCATGAAGAGTTGAAATAGTTAAAGGTTCAACTCGAAGAACTCTTCGCAAAAGGGTATATCAAACCAAGCAAGTCACCATATGGGGCACCCGTCTTTTTTGTTCACAAGAAGGATGGGACTTTGAGAATGTGTGTTGATTATAAAGCACTCAACAAGGCAACGGTGAAAAATTGGTATCCTTTACCTCGCATCGATGATCTAATTGACCGTCTCTCGGGAGCCAAGGTTTTTAATAGAATTGATCTACGTTCTGGGTATTACCAAATAAGGATAGCGGAAGGGGACGAAGAGAAGACCGCTTGTCGCACAAGGTATGGCTCATATGAATTCATGGTGATGCGCTTTGGGCTTACTAATGCACTCGCCACGTTTTGCACTCTAATGAATGACATATTCCGCGAATGGCTTGATGATTTTGTGGTCGTCTACATAAACGACATTTTGATCTATAGTAGCTCCTTGGAGGAGCATGCGGAGCACCTTCGCAAGGTGTTCCAAAGGCTAAGGGAAAACAAGTTGTATGCTAAGCTTGAGAAGTGCGAATTTGGGGTGGCGGAAGTGGACTTTTTGGGACATAGAATAACTCAAGAGGGCTTGATGATGGATGATCACAAGGTCAAGGCAATTTTGGATTGGGAGCCGCCCAAGTCGGTTCCCGCTTTGAGATCCTTCTTAGGATTGGCCTCATATTATCGCAAGTTCATCAAGAACTTTGCAAAGATATCGGCGCCTTTGACAAACCTCTTGAAGAAGTCCGTCGTCACCTATGAATGGGATGAAGCATGCGACGAAGCTTTTGGAACATTGAAGGGAATTTTGGTGAAGGCGCCGACTTTGACAAAGACTTTGAGATCCATTCCGACGCCTCCAACTTTGCAATTGGAGGAGTCTTGGTGCAAGAGGGAAGACCAGTGGCCTTCGAAAGCAAGAAGTTGGGTGAGACGGAGCGAAGGTGGCCAACACACGAGAAGGAAATGTGGGCGGTCATACATTGCCTCAAGACTTGGGGCCACTACATAGGTTCCAAAGACGTAGTGGTGTGGACCGACAATGTGACCTTGAAGTATTTCGCCATTCAACCCAAGTTGTCATCGAAACAAGTAAGGTGGCAAGACACATTGGCCTTGTTCAATGTGGACATTCGGCACAAGCCGGAAAAGGAAAACATAGTCCCGGATGCCTTTAGCCGGAAACACCAACTTAGAGTGGTGTATGTTGGAGAGTCGAAACTTCAAAAGGAAGTTAGACTAGCGAGCCGTCGGGATGCCTTTGCCAAGGAGGTGAGGCAAAGCATCCAAAATGGAGCCAAGTCCCAATTCCATTTGCGAAATGGATTATTGTGGTACAAGCAAACTCGACTCTATGTGCCGGAAGGGAAGATTAGGGACACACTTTTGAAGGAATGTCATGATGGACCTCTCGCGGGCCATGGTGGTGCAAAACGCACCACAACATTTCTAAAGAAGTCTTACTATTGGCCCAACTTGAAGGATTGTGCGGAGGAGTTTGTGAAGACAAGTTTAACTTGTCAACAAAACCGAACCCTCAACAAGAAGCAAGCGGGTTTGTTGCAACCTTTGCCAATTCCCGAAAGGCCGTGGGAAAGTGTGTCAATGGATTTCATGGTAAGTTTGCCCCCTACAAAGGGGTTTGATGCCATCATGGTTGTGGTGGATCAATTTAGCAAGATGGCACACTTCATTCCCACAAAGGACGAAGCCACGGCTCAAGAGACGGGGAGGTTGTTCTTCTCCCACATTTTCAAACACCATGGTCTTTCAAAAGACATAGTGACGGATCGAGACCCAAAGTTTACAAGTAAGTTTTGGAGGGCCTTGTGGAAGCGAATGGGGTCGGAGCTCAAGATGAGCACTTCATTCCGCCCCCAAACTGATGGACAAACCGAGAGGGTCAACTTGGTGATCCAACAATTCTTGAGGAATTATGTGGCGGCGGATCAACAAGATTGGGTGGACCATTTGGAGTTAGCCGAGTTTTGTTACAGCAACTCAGAATACTCCACAACCGGGCCCACCCCATTCCAAATGGTGACGGGCAAGTCACCAATTGTGCCCATGACTTGGGCAACACAAGGACAAATCCCAAGGGATGCAAGTGAGGAGGTGCCAATGGTCACACAATTTGATGAAGAGAGAAAGCGCTTGTGGGAGTTGGCAAAGGCCAACTTGGAAAAGGCGCACAAAAGATACAAGGAGTTTGCGGACAAGTCTCGACGAGAGGTGAAATTTCAAGTGGGTAACGAAGTGTGGTTGAACATCAAGAACTTTCGGTTGCCCGAAAGTTTAAGTCATAAGTTCATGGGCCCATATGCGGGTCCATTCAAAGTGTTGGAAAAGAAACTTTCTGACACTTATAAGTTAGAACTTCCGAAAAACCTTAGAGTTCATCCCACATTTCACGTGTCTCTTTTGAAGCCGGTCTCCCGTGATGCCTCAAGGCCTAATCGCGAAAACAATTCAAGGCCCTCACCTGACTTGGTTCAAAATGAACCGGAGTTTGAGGTGGAGGCCGTGCTTAAGTCAAGGCAACTGAGAGGGCGAGAGTGGGAGTATTTAGTCAAGTGGAAAGGATACCATTTGATAGAGGCTTCTTGGGTGAATGAATCCGACATGGAGCATGCCCAAGAAGCCATAGAAGAATTCCATGCGAGACCAGCAAAGAAGAGACGTAGGTCGTGATGAGGACATCACCTTTCTTTTAGTGGGACGGAGTGCCACATAAAATGTATCACATCAAATTGTAAGTGAAATAAAGGCTATAAACTTCCAAGAGATTGTATCATGTGAAAGGAAATTTATATAAGGTAAATAGAGTTGTCAAATGGCATTGGACAAATGGAACTTTCTTGCGTAGGCTCAAATCAAAATCGGATTCCTACCTTGAAGTTGAGGAAACTTGACCCCGAAAAGAGGCAAGCAAGGTGAGCTTGCGGGGACATGCACATGCCTTAAGTGCATCCCGAAGGGTTGGTTGGTAGTGTGGCCAATGCGGGAAGTCATGACCCTGCTCACATACTTTAAGTGTAGTTTGGGACTTGGGTTTGGCAAACCTAGGTGTTGCTTCTCGTACCTTGATAAGCAAACCTTTTAGTTAAGGCTTGGTTGTTGTGACCAAGGCGCGGGATAGGGAAAGGAGTCATGTCAAGTAGCTTAGGTCAAGAGTAGACTTGACTTATGTTCCTCATGAGGGGAAGAATGAAAAGTTCCTCCCAAATGAAAAGCTTCGTCAATTAGGCTAGTTAGTCTTTTGACGAAGCAAAGGTGGAGGGTTTTGGGGAAGACCTTCTTGGACTTGTCAAAAAAATGTTGGAAACTTGGGGACGCCTAGGTTAGCTTGAGACAAGGTCTAACCACAAAGTTGGCAAAATGGCTAAGGATCCAAAAGAAAACAATTGCAATTGTATGAAAGGGAATTCTAAGTGTCAATGAGGACATTGACCTCTTTCTTCTAGTGGGGGAGAGTGTCGCAACCCTAACTTGGCCAAGTGTGGGGGTGAAGCCCAACACTTGGAAAAGTTGCGAATTTGGAATCCTCCGGGACTCCCAAATGTTCAGAGCTCGACAGCAAGGGGCAAAACACCTCGCATTGGGGTGTTCTTGGTGTTTTTGGAAAGGTCTTGAAACTTAAATATCGAAAATGCCCTTGCATTCTCAATTTGGACATCTATAGCCCAAGTTATGGGCAAAAGAAGGGCCGGGAGTCAAACTGGCAGTTTGACTCCCGACCATTAAAAGTCAGGAATCGACCAGCTTCTAATGTCCGATTCAAAAGTGCAATACGTCGTTGAAAAGATCTTGACGAGGGCTATAACTTTGGTTTAAACCTTGTTACGATCCAAGTTTGTTGCGAGGAGCTACGACCTTGCAAAGTCCTGGGAGTCCAGAACCGGGACACTTGGGTGGATTTCGGGACTCCAACTTGGGAGTCCCGGGAATTTGTGCCATTTGGATGTAACCCCCACGGGGCGTCGCAGAGTATACTATATGGGGGATGGTGGTGGCATCCCCCGAGTCCGGGTCGTGGTGAGTCTTGTGGTCCAAAGTGCCCGTGGCTTGTCCCAACACCCAAAGGGGTCCCGGAATGTGAACTAACCACGTGGGTGGTTTGTTTTGATGCAGATTCTAGCTTGATCAACTAAGTCCTCTTCCTAGTCTAATCCCTGGGCTCCCAACTCGACCCTCTACCCCTTTCTAAAGTTGGATGCCAGGAGCGTGCTACCAAGTCCCGAATTCCGCAACTTGACTTTGTGAGACCCTCAAGTGGGTCTCACCCCCGTGACTTGGGAGCGCGTCATTCGGGGTCTTGGAACGTTCATGTCTTTGAAGTTCGACGAGATCCCTTCTGAGAATGGTGCGCGGCATCACGTTCTCCGACTGGTTGGTTCAGCTTCCTTTCTAGTGCTTTGTAGCTCATGTTGATCACTGCTAGGCGAAATTGTGCCAATGAGCAAGCTGCCGCCAATGATCAGCTGCCACCAGTAATGCCGCACGAGCTTGTTAAGTATGGGCGCTCCCAGTTTTGTGTCACCATTCGCAAGCACATTCTACGATTGCAGGCAGCCAAGCTTACACCACAACATATTGAAACCATCGAAGAAGAACACGGAGAATTAATTAGATGCTATCATGGAGAGGACAACTTGCGATTAGTCATCGATGCCTGCAATCACAAAACTTCGTTTATGGATGGTTGGGGTCTTCTTGGATCGCGGTTTCCGGCCCTATTTGAATTTGCTAGAGGCTTGGCTTTTATTCTTCCCGGCAGTTCAACAGTGGAAGCAGATTTCTCCATACTGAGGCGCGAGAAGGATATTTTCAGGCAGAGCCTTTTTGATTTTGGGCTCGAGTGTGTCCTTCATGCCCAGCAGCACAAACGGCTGCTCCAACTCACTGCCAAGAAGTAATAGTGTTGCTCTATATGGAGTTTGTCTACACTCCTGTACTAATGCCACTTTGGTGCCACTAATAAAAATCTGGACATGCCACTATTAGCGTAATATTGGTAATAGTGGCAAATGCCACTATTACTCACCCTTGCTGATGGATATTAGGTGCCCGCCAAATAGACTTAGGAACTTTGAATCGTTGTCCTTACCATTCACCTAACCCGCTTTCTGCAGGAGCATGTAAAATGAAGTTAAGTAACCAAGCAACATTTCAAGAGTCTGTGGTCAGACATTTATTTTTTTGTGACAACAAAGCTGTTACCAGTGTGGTCATTAAAAAACATTTGCACCTGCATTTGCAATCCCCAACTCATGACAATAGAAACCAACTAAATCCAACGTCAGGTCATGCAAGGTCCAGTTGGGAAAAGGTCCCTACGACAAGGTCTACTGAAAAATCCTTCGCCAAAATCAAGGGAGCCCACCTTGATCATGTATGGGGGGCTCAACTGATAAACTATCTGAGATGATGGGGTGGAGATGGCCTGAGTCCTGACATTGCAGCTTAAGCTCTCTAATTCCACAACCCCTTTGCTGATCAGCATAATTAGGCCAGAATGGACATTCAGCCACCAACATACCATCCATTCGAAGCCTGTTATAACTTGTGACTCAGTTGTGGAGGTTGCACCCCAAGGGCATTGATGTTGGGTTTCACCTTGGTGACCTGTCCTTTTGGTTGTCTATACAGGAAAGCTCTGGCAGCTAGGTAGGGTTAACACTATATAGTTGTTTCCTAGTATAGATGCATATAGATAGATGGTTGGTAGATAAAGGTTAGTGGATTGATAGTAAGTAGGTAGTTAAAAGAGAAAGAGCTAACCACCATGGTTTAGCTAAAGAACTGGGACACTATGGAAAGGTGTTTCCTGTTCTTGTGCATCCATCCGTGATGGTGCTCTGGTTGCTGTTGGTTCAGTATAGTTGGACTAACTTAATCACTAAACCTGCAGCACATTGGAGTCTATATGAATAAGCAGCATGTCAGTGATTGAGCTATGACTTAAGTCCTTTTTGTGTGTGTGTGTGTGTGGGTGTGTGTGTTTTTAATTTTTGCCTTACTTCCCTTCCTTCTGCAACATGTTTTCTTATTGTAATGGTGATCAGGTTCAGATCATGGCAAAACATTGAAGAGCTCTACTTTTCTTCCCACAAGAATAATAAATTGTTCAAAAACCTGGCTCACTTCTGAAGGGCCTCTAGGTATGGAGGGTGGTATTCTGCTATTTTTTAAATTTGTGTCCATACTCCATGTTTGAAAAACTTTTGAGCCCATGCTTCTTCACATGATAGGTTATGACCGGAGGTAAGAAATTAGCTACTTGAGATTGTGTGTCAGCCAGCCTAATGCAGATTCACAATTGGTACACATCACAAATCACATACTTGTTGTGATTGAGGTATAATCTCCTCTTGGAATTGGACTCTGTTAGGAGGCTCCTACTAATTTGGTCACAACTTGGTTCTGAATTATTACTACAACCTGACCCAAATTGAATCATTGTTTTCATCTTATAAAGTAAGGTTTACTTCTTTAAGCAATATTTCTTTTGCAAACCTAATAGCTGATTATTCAAGCTAATAGATAAAGGTTAGTAGGTTGGCAAATCTTTCTTCAAAAAACAGGAATTTGTGATGGAATAGTCTTTTTCAAAATATTTTTCACGAAATGGTGATAATTCAGCGCCAAAAAAATGGTTACTATTTTAAATTTTGATTTGCTTGGTTATTGATTTTTTGAATTTAGGAACAAAGAAAGTACTGAACTAGTATGAAGCTTGTAAAATAGTGGTCAAAATGAGATTTTCATAGCGGCACTTGGCAAAAAGGTTGTATTTGAAGTATACCCTATGCTATAAATTTGATTTAAAATATAAGCAGCTAGATAAGTAGTATTGAAGCTAGTTTTGATACCCATGTGAAACCTGATTAGATAGGTATTTATGGGGTCCTTGTGCACCGGTGTTTTTTTTTCCATATTTGGAAAATAGCCCTGGTGGCGCCTTCTGCAGTAGCTACGGTGGTCAAGTGGCTACTAGTCTAAAGTTGCAGGAGCTCTGATTGGCCCCATCCCCACAAATTTTTAATATGTATTTGGCTGCTACTTAATTTGGTGGGGGTGAATATGTGGCCCCCATCTCTAATTTTAACATTGAAAAGCACTTGGTTATTTAGGGATTATTTTTGTAGTTTTTATGGCCAGTCTGCAATTGGATAGGTGCAGATTTGGGCCAGGTGAAATAAAATTTTCTCGAATTCTGGCAACTCCATGTGACATATAATGGACTTTTTGGGCGACCAAGCAAAATGTTTGGTGGAAATTGCAAATAGCATGAGGTTTGTTAAACCAAGGAAAAAACTTGCAAAACAAACTCAGACTCACACTAAAATCAAAACTAGAAAGTTGAAGGGGAGTTGAACCCCTTAAATTGGCCTTTCCAGCTCAATTGACCTGACCTACAAAATCAAACCAAATTTGGCTAAATTGATGTTTCTACATAAAACAAATGTAGAAAGAAACAATAGAAAGAGAATCAAAACATGTTGTCATCATGGAAACAAAAGGAATTAAGCTTGGAATTCATTAGGCACAAGCAAAGCCAATTGTTGTTACAAAAAATGGCAATGTAAATGCCCTGCAACCACAAGTGTAAAACTACTACGAGAGCTTCCTCCACTTTAAAAGTTTTGTAAGCCTCACATAAAATGTTCATTGCACCTTAGCCTTCATAAGAAAATGGTGTCGAACACATTTTCATTACTCAATGCATAATTCATAAGGGAAATTTTGTATAATATAGAAATGTTGCATAAACATACACAAAACCAGGTAAATGGGTGGTGAGTTTGATGTGAAGCTTGGACTTCATAAAGGCAAGAGTAGAAAAATAATGTTCATCCTCCACATTGCCTGTCGCACCCCTAGTTAGCCCAAAGTGGGAGTGTCAAACTCCCACTCCCGAAAATGGGAGTTTGGAGTCCTCTCGGACTCCCAAAAACTCAGAAGACGATTTGCAAGACCAAAATACCTCGACTTGACGTGTTCTTTATACCATTGAAAAGGTCTTGAAGTGTAGATGTCCAAAATGCCCTCGCATTCTTGATTTGGACATCTACAACCCAAGTTATGGGCAAAAGAAAAGCCAGGAGTCAAACTGGCAGTCAACTCCCGACCACTATAACTCAAAAATCGACTACTTCCCGATGTCCGATTCGGGAGTGCAATACGTCGTTGAAAAGATCTCAACGAGGGATACAATTTTGGTTTAAACCTTGTTATAATCAGAGGTTAGAGAGAGGAGCTATGACCTTTCAAAGTCCTGAGAGTCCAACCGAGACACATTCGAGACAATTTTGGGACTCCAACTTGGGAGTCCCGGGAAAATGTGACATTCCGGTGTAGTCCCCGCGGCGAGTCACAGAGCTTACTATAGGGAATATGGTGGTGGCATACTCTTGAACCCGGGTTGTGGTGTGTCAAGTGAGTCCGAGGTCGCCCGTGGCTTGTTCCAACGCCAAAAGGATGCAGAATGGGTTCTAACCAACTTGTGTTGGTTTGTGATGCAGATTCGTGTAAACTAAAAGCTTGATCTCTTCCTAATCTTATTGCGGGACTTCTAGCATGCCCTTCTCACCCCCCTCAAGTGCTGGAAGTCCGGATCGTACTCCAAATCCCAACTTTCTGCAACACTACATAGTGGACTCTCAAGTGGGTTCAACAAGGGACTTGGGAGCGCGTCATTTGGTATCAGAGCTCCGGTGAGCTCGATCCACTTCTTGTGAGCTTCGAATGGTGCCCAAGAAGACCCGTAAATCGCACAAGACGCCATGACGGAAGAAACCGTCGAAGATCGAATAATCTCGCCGGAGTCACTTAGGGAGGAGGAACCCATAACCCGGGAGGACCGAGATGACCTCGAAAGCAAAGAGGAGCCAAGGAGCTCGGTCCTATTCACCCCGGAACAATTGGAAGTCTTCCTCAAGATGAATAGGCCCGACTTTGGTGAGTTAGTGGCGGCCCTCAAGACGAGGACCGCCAAGGGTGAAAGGTTTCAACCGGCCAAGCACGATAATTTTGATGGTGCCCATGACCGCAAGGTTGTGGATGCGTGGCTTGCAAAAATGGATGATTACATACATGGCGCCAAAGTTGGACGGCATTCCGTCGCGGAGCTTGCCCAATCTTACTTGAAGGGTTATGCTGCCACATGGTGGAGAACCTTGAAACAAGAGGAAGGGAAGAACCATGGTTATACGTGGGAGTTCTTTAAGGAGCGCCTTGAGTCAAAGTTTGTTCCAAGGAATTCTGACTACATCTCAAGGTGCAAACTCCATGACCTTGTGAATGTCACAAATGAAAATTTGAGGCAATATGTGAGGGCTTATTCCAAACTCATGCATGAGATCCGGCACATGCACGAGTTGGATCGTGTGTGCCAATTTGTGATGGGGCTTCCAACTTGGGCCAAGTGAAAGCTTAAGGAGAGTTGGCCCGCCTCATTATCTGAGGCCATCATGAAAGTGGAGAACTTTTCAAATGTGGGGCGGAGTGACAAATCCGAGTTCAAGAAGGACAACAAGTTCCTTCACAAGAAGCCGAAGGATGAGGGGGAATGGAACTGGGGGCAAAGAAGCCTAACCAAGGATAAGCCCAAATACTCGCAGGGCTTGGGATTCAAACCTAAGGGGAACTTCATGATCTCTTCCTAGTCTTATCTCGAGACTTCTAGTGTCACACCCTTTGTTAGCCAATGTGGGAGTGTGAAACTCCCACTCCCGAAAATGGGAGTTTGGAGTCCTCCGGGACTCCCGAAAACTTAGAAGACAATTTGGGAGACCAAAACACCTTGCCTTGAGGTGTTCTTTGTACCATTGGAAAGGTCTTGAAGTGTAGATGTCCAAAATGCCCTTGCATCCTTGATTTGCACATTTGCAACCTAAGTTATGGGCAAAAGAAGGGCCAAGAGTCAAACTGGCAGTTTGACTCCTGACCACTAAAAGTCGAGAATCGACCACTTCCCGATGTCCTAAACCCTAAGACCACCACCTCCAACCACCCACACCGCAAAAGACAAGAATTGAGTTCTTAAACTGCAGGGTACCACACCTCAGGAACTACCAACAAATTTTTATGCATGCTTGTGCTTTTGACCATTTTTGGCATTTGGTAATGACATGAGTCGTGAGGCATTACATATAATTTATTGGAGGAAAATTGAAGTCAATTTTTGGTCTTACAAAGTTGATTAAAGGTGAACTTGGCTAAACTCACATATATTAGGTCAAATAGAATTATTTTGATTAAATTAGCATAAATTAGGTCAAACTTGACAAAACTCACATAAACTAAGCCATACATCATTATTTTGGGTAAAATAAGATAAACTAGGTCAAACTTGTCCTAACCCACATAAACTTGATGAAACTAAAATAGACTAGATTAAATTTGGCTAAATTCACATACAATAGGCTATACACAATTATTTTGGTTAAAATAAAATAAAATAAGTTAAAATGGCTTAAAGTCACATAAATTATGTTGAACATAATTATTTAAGCTGAACTAGCATGTTTGGCTAAACTTGGCAAAACCCACATAAATTACACTAAAAAAATTATTTTGATTAAATTAGCATAACGTGAGTTAAATTTGGCTAAATTCACATATTGTAGGCTATACACAATTATTTTGGTTAAAGTGAAATAAATTAAGCTAAACATTGTTAAACTCAAATAAATTAGGCTAAATTGACATAAATACAGAAAAAAAGGAGGTTAAACTTGGTTAAATTCACATAAACTCATAATAATGAAATTAAATTAGGTTAACCTTGGTTAAATGCACATAAACTTGGTGAAAATAAAATAGGTTAAATCTTACTAAACTCAGATAAACTACGCTATAAGTAATTGTTTTGGCAAACCTAAAAGATAATTAAGCTAAACATGGTTAAATTAGGTTGAATTAAACAATGAAGATTAGATTTGGTGAATGTGAAGAAATTGAGGTAAACTTAACTAAACTTGAACGTTAAAATTAAAATTGATTAAACTTGGTTAAATTTGACTACTTAAGTTACACTTTGTTGAATCTGGTTAAACTATGCCAAATTAGGTTATTAAAATTAAATTGTATGAAATGAAAATAAGATAAGTTAGAATAAAACAAGTTAAACAAAATTATACTACTTAAAGCAAAATAAACAAGGTTAAATTAAGTTCAACAAAACAACATTAAATTAAAGTAGGCTACTCTAGTTTAAATAAATTAGATTACGTTAAATTAATATTTTAAGATTAAACTATATTTAAATGAATTATTTAAGTCAAATATTAAAAAATTAAGTGAAACCAAATTAAACTAAACTACACTAGGTTACAACAAGCAAATGTTGCATATTATAAAATTTTAGTAGATGTGGGTGTGATTTGTTAGAATAAGTGGAACCCCCATTCCAAATACATATTTTCACTTCTTGACCATTTTTTTAATGAATTTATTTTGTTGAACAAACATAGACTATCCATTTATTCAGGGTTTTCATATCTTGTCAAAAAACCTAAACAACACAAGTTTGACCATTTGAATAAATTTAAGCTTATTACACATCTTATATATAAATTCAGTTAGTCTATGTGTCCGTGTGACAAGGCATTCTGCTTGCATTTTCTATGGCAGAATTGGCCCGACCTCTAAATATATAAATTTATTTATTTTCTGTGACATGATGTTCTAACTCGTTAATTTGTGAGGCCGATTCTGTAATTCATTTGTGTCCGTTCGTCTGTCCGTTCGTCTGTACGTTCGTCCGTTCGTCCGTCCGTTCATCTATTCGTCCGTCCGTCCGTTTATTCGTCCGACCGTTTATTCGTTCGTTCGTTCATTTGTTCGTTTGTTCGTTCGTCCGTTCGTCTGTTCGTCCGTTTGTCTGTTCGTCCGTCCGTCCGTCTGTCCGGACGTATTTGCTTTTTTTTTTTTTTAATTTCTATGGCAGAACTGGCCTGGCCTCTAAATATATAAATTTATTTATTTTCTGGGATAGGACATTTTGACCCGTTAATCTGCGAGGCCGATTCTGCAACCCCTCTGTGTGTTCGTCTGTTTATCCGTATGTTTGTTCGTCTGTCTGCTCGTTCGTTCGTCTGTCCGCCCGTTTGTTCGTTTGTCCGTCCGTCCGTCTAGACGTTTTTACTTCTTTTTTTAACTTTTTTTTTTTGGATTTGTCTTGTCAGATTTTTCTCCCCTTCTCTTAAATTAATAAAAATGAAGAAACAAAATAAAAATAAAAATTAAGAAATCGATAGAAAAATCTAAAGCTACGTATTTGATTCTTTTTTATCTTTTTTTATAATAATATCGTGAAAGATTTTTGTTTCTTTGAGAGGATTTTTTTGAAAATTTTAAAATTTTTTTTGCATGTTGAAATATTTGAGTTTCCATAATTCTTCTTTTGCCTTAAGATACCTTAAAAACAACACCTGAAAACACAAAACACACCCTCTTTGCAATGCCCATTGTTTAATGCTTTTTTAAGCCAACATGAAGGTCAAGGATGTTGAACTTGTGATTCATTTCTTTTTTACAGCATTCTGATCGAAGGTGACAATATGATAAGGCCTTAGAAAAGATAAATGTTGCAATTGCCCACACACCCACTAAAAATATTAATTGTGTTGTCTATATGTCGAAGTCCTGAAACCCAAATCCTGTCTGTCTGACGCGCTCCCAAGTCACGAGGGTGAAACCCACTTGAGGGTCTCACCAAAGTCAAGTTGCGGAATTGAGACTTGGTAGCACGCTCCCGGCTTCCAACTCTAGAAAGAGGTAGAGGGTCGAGTTGGGAGCCCCGGGATTAGACTAGGAAGAGATCAAGCTTTTAGGTCACACGAACCTGCGTCACAAACCAACACGAGTTGGTTAGAATCCATTTGCACTCTTTTGGTGTTGGGACAAGCCACGGGGACCCGGACTCACTTGGACTCACCACATCCTTGGCTCGGGAGTATGCCACCACCATACTCCCTATAGTATATTCTGCGCCACGTTGTGGGGACTACACCCAAATGGCACAAATTCCCGGGACTCCCGAAATGGAGTCTCGAAGTTGTCCCGAAATCGTCTCGGCCGGACTCCCAGAACTTTGAACGGCCATAACTCCCGACTGCGGAGTTGGATCGCGACAAGGTCTAAACCAAAGTTGTAGCCCTCGTCAAGATCTTTCCAACGACGTATCGCACTCTCAATTCGGACTTCGGTAAGAGGTCGATTCCCGACTTTTAGTGGTCGGGAGTCAAACTGCCAGTTTGACTCCCGGCCCTTCTTTTGCCCATAACTTGGGCGACAGATGTCCAAATGGCCGATGCGAGGCCATTTTCGATATCTACGCTTTAAGACCTTTCCAATGACACCAAGAACATCCCAATGCAAGGTGTTTTGGGTCCTGCTGTTGAGCTCTAAACATTTGGAAGTCCCGGAGGACCCCAAATCCCACTTTTTTCCAAGTGTTGGGCTTCACCCCCACACTTGGCCAAAGTAGGGTTGCGACACTGTCCGTCTGTCGTGGTCTTGAAACCCAAATCTGTGCATCTGTCTATCGAGGTCCTGAAATGCAGATCCCATCTGTTCGTCTGTCGAGGTCTTGAAACTTATATCCCAAATTGTAAAAGTAAAATAACCGCCCAAAAACTTGCTTGGTTCCTCTTTTCCGGATTTTCGTGAAATCCGAGAGTTCTGTGAAGGTTTTTTGAAATAACTAGAACCAGCAGCGGTTCTTTGATCCTGAATTTTTTTCAAATACCCGAAACTTGTGATTCTTTGACTCCGAGTTTTAATTCTTTTAATTCCCATTTTACAAATACTTAGACGTGGAGGTTATTCAACATATCAAATACCCGCCCAATACTTCTTATATAATTTTGCTTATATAATAGAAATATCCATCAAAGTGATCCCTTGGGGGGAGGGCCTTCTTTCAACCCCAATCTCTTTTTCGATCTCTAAAAACATCGTTAATTTGTAAAGTAATGAGATTTTATTCAATATTAAAAATATAACATGTTGGAAGGCAAAAGATTGAATGCACCAAAAGATTGTAAAATATTTTATAGCTAGAGTACATAAACAGAACAACAACAAGAGTTATTGATTGGTTGAAACAATTAACGGGTACCCACTAATTTTCATATTTATAGTTTTATTTGTAGTCATAATCACTTAAAATCATATCTATAATCGTATAAATAATCGTGTAATCATAATTATAACCATAATTATTATAATTACAATCACTAAAAAACATATATAAATACATGATTACATTTTAATACTAGTTGCAAACTATTATAATGATAAACACCACATTTTGACATTGTGCCAATATGAAAAATTTGACGTCACAAACACTGTTACTTTAAGAATATTATTATTATTCTAATATTTTTGACCCTATGACCTTACCTTGGGTGCTCTTTTTATGTTGGCCGAATGTAGTCACTCTAAGAGTGCTTTTGCAGAAAACCCTAGGCCATTGTTACATTGGTATTTGTTTAGGGACTAGGAATCCATCCCATTGTTTGCATCTTTTTTTGGCTTGTGTTTCCTGCACACAAACATTCCCTACAGATTTTCTTATCTTATATATAAATTCAGTTAGTCTGTGTGTCCGTCTGACAAGGCGTTCTGCTTGCATTTTCTATGGCAAAACCGGCCCGACCTTTAAATATATAAATTTATTTATTTTGACACGATGTTCTGACTAGTTAATCTACGAGGCCGATTCTGCAACCCCTCTGGGTGTCCATTCGTCTGTCTGTTCGTTCGTCTGTCCGTTCGTTCGTTTCTCCATTCGTTCGTCTGGACGTATTTGCTTCATTTTTTATCTTTTTTTTTTTTGGATTTTTTTCCCCCTTCTCTTAAATTAACAAAAAAAAAGAAACAAATTTTTTTTTAAAAAATTAAGAAATTGGCGAAAAATCTAAGGCTACGTATTTGATTCTTTTTTATCTTTTTTTATAATAATATCATGAAATTTTTTGTTTCTTGGAAAGGATTTTTTTGAGGATTTTTTTTAATTTTCAATTTTAATTTTTTTTCCTAAAATATTTTTATCTGGAATACATAGACAACACAACAACAAGAGTTATTGATTGGTTGAAACAATTAAGGGGTACTCAGTAGTGATCAATATTAGTATGTAAGGTATGTCACTGGGCAATGTGACCGGACCATTTACAATAATAAACCAGTTGCAACACAACTAAGATTTTTCCCAAAGTTTGGTGTGCAACTTTGAGGAATTGCACCTCTTGGTCTAATCTGAAAATGGGGTCTCGACAAGGTTTCTCCTGTGTCTTGCAATCAACTCGGGGTTTCAGGAGTAGGGGATTCCAGTCCACACAACAAAAAGTTAGACCATAGGGTGGTTTGGGTGGTTTCCAATGGAATTCCTTGAACAACTCTTTGTTATGGGCCTAACTTTGGGAAGGGGTGATTCTAGTAAGTCTTTCAGGGCATTTTCATTGTATGTTGAGTCATATTTTCATAGTGTATTTAAATGCCATTTTCATGGTTTTTGCAAAGTGTTTTTATTGCCATCATGGGGCTTTCATGAGTTTCTATTACTTTCTTTTTTTCAAACATCCTTGGTAAACATAGTTGCTTTTTAATGTTACTTCCAAGTGGTATTTTCTTATCCATTGCCAACTATTATTTCCATCCATTATCTATGGGTGTTTAGAAAACAACTCTTTTGAGACCAACAACCCGCAGAAGGAGAGATTGGAGACAACGGTTGACCATAAATTTTATTTCACTTTTGCAACATGGCTGTCCTCCAACAATTGCTGCAAAGTAAACTAAGCCTGCAGCCTAAAACCCAGAACCTGAACCGACCAATTTTCTTTAGTGCTGGTTATCAACCTTAGTACAAAATGTGGGTCTAATTCACAGGCCTAATAAAATATTTTGATAATTTGAATGTATGGCATAAGAAATCCTAGTGATTAAACTCTGCATGCCATTTTTACAGCATGCCAATGCATTATTCTTGCTATCCAATATGGATATCCAACAACATTCAAGCTCACTTATCTAGCTTTTTAAGACTTTACATTAACTGGACTGCCACAAAATGTTGAAAGCCAAGGTAAGAATTTTTATTGGACTAGTGTCAACCCGGTGCATAATGCACCCGTCGAGCTCCGACCTTGCCATTTACATGAAAAAGGTATCTTAAGGCAAAAGAAGAATTATGGAAACTCAAATATTTCAGCATGCAAAAAAATTTAAAAAATCTTCAAAAAATCACTCTCAAAGAAACAAAAATCTTTCACGATATTATTATAGAAAAAGATAAAAAAGAATCAAATACATAGCCTTAGATTTTTCTGCCGATTTCTTAATTCTTATTTTTTATTTTGTTTCTTCATTTTTGTTAATTTAAGAGAAGGGGAGAAAAATCCGAAAAAACAAATCCAAAAAAAAAAGATAAAAAAAGAAGTAAATACGTCCGTTTTATTTACTTTCGTCTGTCCATCCGTCTCTTCGTCTGTTCGTCCGTCTGTCTGTTCGGGCTGGTTTTGCCATAGAAAATCTGTCCGTCCGTCCGTCCGACTGTCTAGGCCGGTTCTGCCATAGAAAATGCAAGCAGAACACACAATCACGGACGGACGGACGAACGGACTGACAATCATGAATTTATATATAAGATTGGGATGTTTGAGTTCCACATATCTCAATAAATTACATTTGTGGCACTTCCATTGCACTCTACATATGTGAATCATTGCTCTGAAGTCCCAACCTATGTTACAAAGTTTCTCACAAGCCAATTCTATAGCCTGTTAACTATCAATTTGGTAGGGGTACATGAGCCTACCAAATCAACTAAATTCATCTTGCTACTCTTGACAGTACTCATGTCTTCTCCCACACTCTGAAATAACATACAAAAGACACCACCATGACCAAGATATCCTCACTGATGAAAGAAAAAGTCAACTGTATTTGGGGTCCCAATAGATGTTGGCTCCCCAAGAGGACACTGAAAGAGGTCGTCATGTCTAATAAACATCAGCAAATGTATGCCCTTGCAGATATGAAAAGTGGCAAACTGCACATGTCCTCGGACATGTAATCTTTCCCTACTTTGTTTTTTGCCATCTCCTCCGAGACCTGGATTTAGGACCATATTTCACATGACATGTATATATTCAGTACTTTGTGGAATCCATATCATAAAACTGCAACCTGGAGATCAGAGTTTATCTTATTTCTCCAAAATTATGTCTTGTAAATTTGCGCTGCAGTTTTCCACTGCCACAACACACACCATGATAAATCCACATTGAGCACATTTTGGATGATGGTAAGGAACACAAAACACACACCTTGAAATCGCCATTCATGTGATGCATAACATTAGAAACAATTTGAACAGCATGTACACTTAAAGTTTTGGGGTTAGGATCCAATATCTGCAAGATGAACCTGCATGCAGCTGGTGAAAACCAGGGAGGGCAAGTGAAATCGGCTTGGTGTATCTGCACCTCAGCACAACGGAAAAATTGCTCCTCCTCCTCCTCCCCCCTCCTCTTATCTCATTTTCACCTTGATCAGAACTGTGCTGGCCTAAGGAGCTCTTGCATGCTCAAGCCGACAACAACGCAACCCTGTGTGGTCACAATCATGCACATCTTCTTCATCATCAAAAGCCATCATTATATGCTCTTGCCCTGACGTGCGTGCACAAGACATAACAGAACTCTGCTTTTGCTCAAAACATCCCCGTTCAAAGCAGCTTAGGAAACAGAAAGTCAGCAACAAAGTTTTTTTTAGTAAATAAGAAGAAGACTGATGCAGAAAGGAAAGAGAATCGACTACACTATGCAATTCTTGTGGCCATAAGAACAATTCCTGAAAGAGAAATCGAGAAGACAGCAAGAGACGCAAGAGAGAAGCTTAAGAATCTGGGAGTCTTGTGCTAGTCTCCGCTGCGTTCAAATAGGCAGACGAAGCAGAAGACCCGTAATGCGAAGGACCGTGGACGCGGCGGGAGAGAAACCCGGTCTTAACGAACCTAGTTGATGCCGAACCTTGTTTGCCGAACCCACTCGGTTTCACTGGGTAGTTTATTAGGGGCAGACAGGTGGCGCGGACGGTACATACTATCTTATATATAATTGCAACATGGTGTGTGTGTCTGTCCGTCTTTTACTTTTCTTTTCATTTATTTCATACGTTTTGGGGACGGTTTTGGTGTCTGTCTGTCTCGTGTCTGTCTCTCCGTCCAGGTCCTGAAACCCATACCTTTTCGTTTCAGGTCTCAAGAAATGAGGGGTCTGTCTGTTTAGGGACATGGGGCAGGGGCAGGGGGGAGGCAGGGCAGGGACAGAGGGGAGGGCAGGGCAGGAGGGGGGGGGAGGCAGGGCAAGGCAGGGGGGGACCTGCATCTAATCAAACAAAAATACAATTTAAAAAAAAAAATCATTATAAAACATATTCAAAAAATATAATATTTTTTAAAAGAAAAATAAATAAATACATAAATACATAAAAACAAAAAAATGAAGATAGACAAAATAAGAATAGAAAAAATAAAAACATGAAACAAATAAAAAAGGAATGAAAACAAATGAAACAAGGAAAGGGAAATACAATAAAATAATTTTAAAAGAAAAAATTCCAAAAATGAAAAAACCAAATAAAGAGTAAAAAAAAGAAAAACCCTACTTGAAATAAAATGAGGTGTGTCTTTTTTCTCCAAACTTCAAACTTGCATCCAAATAAAAATATATATATAACAATAATAAAAAATACATAAAAATAGAAATAAAAAAGTTAAAAGTTTTTAAAACATGAACCAAGGTGGCCGAAGGTCACGGGCACCCACTAGTACATATGAAACTACCTACCAGTGGGTTCGGGAACCTACCGAGGCTGTTGTTTTTTAATAGGAATTTTCTTTTGGACCCAAAGTGGCGATCTTTTCATAGGACAATGGAGAAAAACTGGAGATGGTCCCTAAGAATATTTAGCTAAATATGGCTACAAACTCAAATTTGAAACATATAAATCTTTAATCATCTTTGGCCACAGATTGGAAAACAAATCTAAGAATATGGCAAATTCTACCCCCTTTTCTTATTCCCTCAATTTTGAGGCTTGAAAATCTCACCCAAAAAAAAACACCTCATTTTTGAAAGCAGAAAAACCACTTGGGGCCCACAGGCGGTTTTTCTTGCTCGAAGATAAGTATAAGTTTTCTTTTCCGTTCGAAAACACATGGTGCGCCCAGGTGGGTTTTCTTTCCCCAAGAATTTTTTTCCTTTTTTTTTTCATTTTCAGAAGAAAGCACCTTGTGGCCCCTTGGGGGAATACCACCCGGAGGACCCCGCAATTAGTCTCTAAGATTGGGATGAAGTGGAGCTAGGATGTAATCATTAATCTTAAGGTCATGTAAAACCAACATGGCATACCTTATCATACAACAAAAACCTCATTCAAGTCCCACTTCCAACTGCCATGTATTCACTATTGACAGACAACCCCACAAAGTTTTTTTCATTTGTATGACCTTGTAATGTTCATTTCTGCAAACCTAAAGCTCATAAAGTCAACTCTAAATCATGCACAAAGTTTTTTAGATCTGGTTAAATATTGCTTAAAAGCTTTATATGGAAAAACACAAGAGGCCCATCCAAGCTCAATGTTATAATGTACAATTAGTGTTAATGGGCAACATGACGTTCAATGACTTGGGTTTAGAATCTAAGTGACCCAAATCTAACATGAACATGGTTTCTAGATGGAGCATTAATTAATTTTTAAAAAAATAACTCTTCAGCAACTCAAAAATAGCTTAAGCATAAGAATAGTATGGGGACACAATAAAGGCCTAACAAAATCCAATTGAATTTTGCTAATAGGCAGAGTTGCAACAACAACAATAAAAGGAAAAATTGAAAAAGTGCCAAAGGTGGTGGTGTTGTTATTCCTACTATTGTAATCAGTGCATTTGTGTTGTTGTTGTTGGTAGCTAAAATTGTTAGTAACACTAACAATGCCATGAAATTATTGTAGGTCAACATCATAAATGATTTCAACTTGTTGATGTACATTTTATGGTCCCCATGTTGATAAATTAAAAAAATTGTTATCAATTTTTACCAATTCCTGTTCCTCCCGCACAACATGAAAAATTTGATGATCCAACACCATCTACTACTGCTATTGATCATCACCACAACAAACCCAACAAAAAACTACAATAATTACAATTGCAACTACATCTTCCACTTGATGTTGTTTTCCATAACACTTGATGATCATGCTCCACCTGCTTTCCTTCTTCTTCTACTATTTCTTATTTTTGTTCTCTTACTCCTTATACAAGAGCAAAATTGATCTAGTTATCACGACTATAAACACAACACCTTCCAAAAAACAATTCTTAAATACCATAATATATAACTTTATTTATATCATGAAAATAATTCTTTTGTCAAAAACAACCTTGGAGATGATGACGACCAATACGTTGCAAATTTCGATTGATGTCATCAAAGCTTGAATTTTTGTGTTGTTATTATTTCATGCAGTTGTTTAAGTTCAAAGGTTTGGGATCTCCATTTTGCACTTTCCAATTTGTTTTCAAGGAAGGATTCTTATTGTGTTATGGTTTTCAAATTCGTCTTGTTTACGATTTCATATATTTGCATTTTTTTTTTGGATTTTTTAAAACTTTACAACAATTAGCCATCATGGGAACCACACCCTCCATTTTGTTTCTTGTGAGGGATTCATGTTGTCTTGTGATTTTTGAATTTATTTTATTGTTTTAATATTTATTTTTGTCTCTAGATTTAACTTGTACCTTGCCATAGTTAGGAATTAGGGGAACCACAATTTCCATTTCGAAGCTTCCATTTTGTTTCTAGCAAGGGATTTTTGTTGTATAACGATTTTCAAAATTTGTTTACAATCTCAAATACTTGCTTTTGTTTCCAGATTTTCTTAAATTGTCCCATTTTTAACCATCAAATTTCTTTCCTTAAAGTTTTTCACACATCCATTTGCCTTGCAAAAAGTTTTCATTTCTTGCCCCAAGTTATCCATGATGTTGTGACATCACCCAGAACAAAATGGAAACCAAGGACTTGCATAAGGGGTTGAAAGTTTGACAAGATGTTGTGACATGGCTGAGAACAAAATGGATATCAAAGACTTGCACAAGGGGTCGGAAGCTTGATGAGTAGAAGTTGAAATTTCAAGTTTTATAGGAAAAGAAATTCATTCAAAGTGTTCATTTGCTATTTCAAAGGAAAGACATTTTCTTGATTGATTTGATGATTTTCTTACTTCAATTCTCGTAGGAACTTGTGCAAGAATGCAACAGGGTTATTCCATGACATAATTTAGTATTAAGAATTGTTAGAAGAGGATGGAAAACTCTTGTTTCCAAGTTAAAGTATGTTTCATTATTTTTTGCCATATGGGATCGAGAATGATCCATAGTCATGTGCCCCCAAACAATTAAGGCAACTCCAATGTGATGTTTCACAAGACAAAATCTTGTCTTTTTCCACTACCCAATTTCATGGGATCTTTAATGAAATGGGATAAAATTGACTAATGTACAAATTGTATGGTTTTGGTAAAAGAAAACATTGATTATGACCTTTTTAATGAAATGTTTTTTAGTCGTTTTAAATGATCACATGTTGCACTAGATAATTTTTTATTTTTAAATTATGACATGGATATTGACGCACTCCCAAGTCACGGGGTGAAACCCATTTAAGGGTTTCATAAAGTCAAGTTGCGGAAAGTTGAGACTTGGTAGCACGCTCCCGACTTCCAACTCTAGAAAGGGGTAGAGGGTCATGTTGGGAGCCCAGGGATTAGACTACGAAGAAGGTTTAGTTGATCAAGCTTGAATCTGCATCAAAACAAACCACAAAGTGGTTAGATCACATTTCCGGGACACCCTAGGGTGTTGGGACAAGCCACGGGCACTTTGGACCACGGAACACACCACAACCCGGACTCGGGGGAAGCCTCCACCTTCCCCCATATAGTATTCTCTGCAACACTCCACGTAGGCTACATCCAAATGGTTCATTTTCTCGAGACTCCCAAATTGGAGTCCTGAAATTGTCCCGAAACTGTCCCAGAAGGAGACCCAGGATTTTGGGAGCTCATAACTCCCGACTGCAAGATCTGATCGTGACAAAATCTAAACCAAACTTGTAGCCCTCATTGAGACCTTTTCAACGACGTATTGCACTTTCAATTCGAAGCTCGAAAAGATATCAATTCTCGACTTTTAGTGCCAGTTTGACTCTTGACCCTTCTTTTGCCCATAACTTGGGCGACAGATGTCGAAATGACTAATGCAAAGCCATTTTCGATATCTACGCTTCAAGACCTTTCCAATGACATCAAGAACACTCCAATGCAAGATGTTTTGGGTCCTATTGTTGAGCTCTAAACATTCAGGAGTCCCAAAGGACTCCAAATCCTCACTTTTTCCAAGTGTTGGGCTTCACCCCCACACTTGGCCAAAGTAGGGTTGTGAAAGATATATGAAGTCCCAAGTTAATATGATGTGAAATAAAATACCATGTCATCATACAACTTTTTTCCTGGAGTCATGGATTATATTTTTTTCATGGCATGCCATGACAAAATTATGTGCAATGATTTTTATTTTTAAAATTTTAATTTTGTCAAAAAACAATTTGATGCCATCA
The DNA here is from genome assembly GCA_963921925.1 of Sphagnum tenellum. Taxonomy (NCBI): domain Eukaryota; kingdom Viridiplantae; phylum Streptophyta; class Sphagnopsida; order Sphagnales; family Sphagnaceae; genus Sphagnum; species Sphagnum tenellum. The sequence continues at coordinate 28,060,666 of OY998144.1, forward strand.
CCATGATATACATGTTCATATATTACATTTATACAATATACATTGATACAAACATTTGTTTAGGTTTGAACCTAAGACTTTAAAAAGCCTTACCAAGGTTTTAATTTCATAACCACCAAACCAATTCAAGACTTGATTAACAAAACAAATTTCTTTTATCATGTCTGGCATGGAATTGTTTAGGAAATTCAAATTTTAACATACTTTTTTTTTTCCAAAATTTATTCAAATGCTACAAATGAAAACATGATCTCGAAGCTTATTCAATAATTTATTTTTTAAATAATTTTTATTTATAAATGTCAAATGTAAAAGGTTAATTTTTTAAAAAAACAACATGTCATGAATAAATTTACAATTGTCTTTTTATTTAAATTGGCTGATGATATTTGTGACTTAATGTGAATTTAAAAATGCATTCATTAAGTTTTCAACAATATTATTTACATTAACTAAAATATGTTTAACTTTTTAAGAATTTCAAGTTATATTTCCCCAATATGATTAGGTACAAATTTATTTATTTATTTTTGTGATGTTGCTAAAAGGGCAATCATCCATAAGAAGATTTAGCCGCATTTGGTTATAGACAAGTTGTGGAGTTTGAAACTTGTTTAAATCCTTCAATATTATGACTATTTACTATAATTTATTATAAAATATCTCACAATATATATTTTAAATTTGACAAATTCTGATTTTTTTTCTTTCCTAAAAGTCTTGTGTTCATGTTGTTCCCCCTTTAAATTGGCAAAAATTGGTCCCAAGAAGAAAATTTAATTATGTAGTCAATATAACCATGTAAGTTCCAATACCATATTTGTTTAACAACATGAATCATATATTAATACTAATGATAAATTACATAAATTTCAAAAAATACAACAAAAAATAGCATTTATTAATGAATTAAAAATATATTTCACCTTCATTTCCTTTGTAGAAGTAAAAAAATATTATTTGGTGAAATTTTGGCATTAAATAGTTTTATCAAACCACCTTTCCAACCAACATGTTTTATTTTTTGGAATTTTGCTAAATTGGTAATTCTTGTTGGGAAAAAAATGATGAAAATTCAAAAAAAAATGTAAACAACAAAAATGCCAAAATTTTAAGATCAAAAATTGAAAGAAAAAATGTTAATACTAATTAATAGAATTTAAAACAATTACAACTTTAAATACATATGCAATTCAAACATTAAAATTATTTGAAAATTTTTGAGCTCAATCTTTGAAAACATTACAAACTTTATTCAATTTTTTTGAAAACATTAAAATAAGTATCAATGATGTAATTAAATATATTTTCTGGTAGTGAATTTCCATCATTTTGCAAACATAAAAAGGGGCCATGAACATCAACAAAATATTTTTGAATTAAAAAACCAAAAATATTTCATTTTTTTTAAATGATAAAATTGTACAATGGGTTCCAAAACTTGTAGCCAGAATATAGAAAAAATTAAACAAGTTTTTACTTCCATATACATGGTCTACAGTCAAAACATGGTTAAATCATCTTGTGGATGATTTTGAACAACACCACAAATTTGAAAAAATAAAAAGATAAAAGAATCAATGATGTAATTATACAATTACCGTTTATAATTTATTCATTTGTTTTATTTCTAAAAATAAAAATTTACGATTCACCTCGAAATATTTAAACACAGACTTGTAACAAAAAAAATACTAAAAACTAATAAATCGTGTTTAAAATACAAATAATAAGTAAAAATATTGATTGAAAAAATAAATCATTTTTTCAATATGCATTATTTTTTTCATACACAAAAAAGGGAAGAATTAAGGTTTATTTCTAAGGTTTTTGGTGTGCCATCATGAACATTCATAATTTAAAACATGTTGAAGATGCTTTGAAAAAACTAGGGGAAAACATACATTTTAATTTACATAAATGTAAAGATTTCAATATATTAAGAAATTCTGATTTATATGTCTACGTGCATCTTAAACTTTACATGCATGAATATTTGGCCTAATCATTAACCCATCCAAATATAAGTGTGAAACCTACCTAGTTTTTGTACATCTATTTCAAAGAATATGGTAATGTAGAATGCAATTCATGAATATTGGATTTAACATGTTGAAAGTGAATGGTGCAACTCATATGAAAATGTTGATAATTCAAGAAATGTTAAAAAATTCATTAATTCATTCAAGTATAAATGTGAGGCATTAAGTTATGTGTGTTTCAATATATTGTAATAAATGCAAAATGAAACTTATTATTAATGGTTTAACTCATATACACATGTTGATCATTGAATAAAATGTGAAAAAATTCAATAAGTTAATCCAATATAGATGTGGCCAGGTCTTGAATTATTTCATGTGTTTTAATAAATCATGATAAGTATAAAATGCAACTCATGAGTAATGATTTTCAAGATGTTAAAAGTTGATGGTTCAACTTATGAACCATGTTGATGTTGAAAATATGTCAAAAAAATCATTAACCCATTATAATGCATTATGTGAATAAAGTTAAAAGCTACCTCCATTTTCACATCAACAATTTAAAATTATCTTAAAATAAAATAAGGTTCGAATTATACTCATAAATGACTAACATAGTGAATGTAAAAAATATGAACAATATTGACCATTAATTAGTGCGAAAAACCACTTACAAATTTAAGATGGCCAAATGTAGTTGAAATGTAGTCAAATTAGATAATAGTTACAATGTTTGAGGTAGAAAAGGACAAGAATTCTACTTATGTTTGTTCAATCATGAGCTAAAAGAAATGTTGATAATGGAATGTAGTTCATAAGATATTGAACTTCAAACAAACCAAATGGTTGTTCTTGTATTACAAAATATGTACCAATTTTCTTCTACTATCCAAATCAATTTGATTTTAAAATTCATTTGCTCAAAGATTCAATGAATATTTTACTAACTCCTTGTTGACCTATACACAAATTATGTGTGAGCATAGAGGATGTTATGAGTGCATTAAGCAAGATGCCATCTTAAGATGTTGTCATAAGGCTTGCAATGATATTGAGACATGTGAAATGTGGACACAAGTAGCATGGCCTAAAAATAATTTGACAAATGAAATAGGGAAGTGTGCTAGGGTAGACTTTGTTACTATTCATGAGGATGTTATGAGTGCATTAAGCAAGATGCCATCTTAAGATGTTGTCATAAGGCTTGCCATGATATTGAGACATGTGAAATGTGGACACAAGTTGCATGGTCTAAAAATAATTTGACAAATGAAATAGGGAAGTGTGCAAGGGTAGACTTTGTTACTATTCTATGAGGATGTTAATTGCATGTGCTCATGTAGTTGCACTTGAAGAAGGCAAGTTTATTCATGAACATGTTTTTTATGCCTTTTCCCACTAGTTGCTTAAATAATGTCTTATTTTGTTAATGCTCACCAATGAATTTGATGCTTTGAAATTTCAGCTTTGGAAAAATGGGAATGAAAAATGTAAGAATAAAAACTTTATCAAGTCAAGCTAGCTCTACAAAAAAGGGTAAGCAATTATGTGAGAATTTAGCCTCTATTTAAAACTTTGAAGTAAAAAGTCTCTTTAAATCATTGAAGTGCTCAATAACGACACATTGATCTACTAAATCAAATTGAAATCAAAGAAAAACCTTGACATTTTTTGAACAAAGAACTACAAGAAATTCAAGCACCTCAAGAATGTCAAAATGAACTATTGAGTTTTTCAAATTGAAACAAGACATGTGTTGATAATCTAATATTATCATCCCCATGGCCTAGGAGCCCACCTATATCACAAGTTTCCAAAGTTAGTAACATTCATTCTTGAATAAAAACAACATTAAACACTAACATGAACCCTAAAACATGTACTTACCACCATGAGCAAAAATAGATCATCTAAAAAAATTGGTGCCAATTGCCATCTTTCTGTCTTCTAAGCTTGACACCCCACTTTAAGATTTCTACTATGTAAATAATCAGGTCACTTCTTGGTTCAGTCTTCATTGAAATCTTTGAACTTCTTCAGTTTCAATTTGTTTTACTTCAATTTTGCTTTTGACTTTCATGTCCATGCAAGTGTGTAGGCTAAAATGGAAGTCTTGTTTCATTCATGTTGTTGTCAACTACATCCCATCCTTTTTTCCCTTCATATTTCATATGGTTTTGAATAGTTCATTTTTGTTTATCCCAGTTTTTAATATTATGTCTTTTCATGTCCATGTAGGTGAGTAAGAAAAAAGGTTAAATAGTTAGTTTTAAAATTTTACTAAATTATTTTAGTATAAGTACATGGACATAAGAAGACATATTAAAATATTAATAATAATATGTCTTTTGTGTCCATGTAAGGAAAGGAATGTAATAGTTATGTTTGGAAGAGGTAATATTTTAATATGAATAACATTGACATGAAAAGACACATTTTTTTTGGTGTCTTTTCAGTCCATGTATGTGAGTTGGGGAAAGGGATGAAACAATTGAACTTGAAAAGATGTAGGCATGATCACATCAAGCATATAGACACCATTTTTAAATTACAAAAATGCTATTAATCTCCCATAACATTATTGGAATTGTCATTAATTTTCATTAAAAAATCTAATTCAAATCATATTTTTGGAAATCATTTCTAACATTCATGAGATACAACAGCCTTTCAACACACATGAATTCATTGAAAATGATTTTTAAAAATTGAATTCCACGTCCAAAATTGGAAAGGTGCATGACAATTTAATATCTTAATGCATAAAGATTTTAAAATTGCAAAAATAAACCTTTAATCCCTACCTATTGGAATTAAAATAAAGTTGTAATATTGTGGTGACCTCAAACATCCCTTTAAGTACTGAAAGCAGTTGGTGTTGACTATGAATTCAAGGCAATGCCTTACTACAAAAGAGACAACAACCTCTGTTGAAAGCGTAACATTGACCACCAAAAGGGTCTTTGATGTTATTTGTTCCGTGGGCTTTAATGTGAGAATGAGAATTGAAAGGTTTAACTAGACAATCATGGGGCTAGACATGCTACTTGAGTTAATGAAAATTTTGAAACTTGCTATGGGCAAGGCTCCTTGGTTATGCCTTTGTTATGTTTTGATGTTTTGAAGGATTTTTTTTTAAAGAATTTTTTTTGGTGCAGTGTCACATGTGTCATCAAAGTGTCAAAACATTGCACGTCTGTTTTTTCATGTTTAAGATCACCATTGTTTCATATTTGTTTGTGTTTGAATTTTTTCTTACCTACTCAAAAAATTTCCTTGTTTGCTTTTTGTTTTTTATGTTGGTTATTTGATTCTTGTTGTTCTTGTCAAATTTTTTATTTATTTTTCTTTGCTGTGGTAGTTTTAATCTTTTTTTTTCACTTAATTTATTTTAATTTATTTTTCTTGCTCTTTTTTTTCTTGTTTTTATTTTGATTATTATATTTTCTTCATGTTTATTTCATCTTTTCATCTTGTTATCCTTTTATTTTATTTCATTTCATTTTGTTTTCTGTACAAATTGGTTCATGAATTACCTAGGCAAACAAATTGATTGTGGACAATTGAACATTTCGATGATCTGAACATTTGAAGAAATGTTGAAGGGCACCTTTTGGTACTTTTGATGTCATTTACAAAGTAACATTTGGGTTAGAAATGAAAAAGATATTGCCAGTCAAAATGGGGACTTTGGTTATGGTGCATTTCAACAATCAGAGGGGCCAACGTTTTGGCTCTTGATCAAATGATCTTAACATTTGAAAAAACTTTGTAAAACATTTGTGAGCGTTTCCAACACCATTTACAACATAACATTTAGATCAGAATTGACCAATATAATATTGGTCAAACTAAAGGACAGTGGTTATAAAACACTTCAATATTCAAAGGGACCAAGAAATTTCCTTGTTACCAAATGATCTTAACATGTGAACAAAGTTTGTAGAGGATCTTTAGATATTTCCAATATCATTTACAATGTAGCATTTGGGTAAATATTGAAGCACGTATGAGAAGTCAAAATAAAGAACAATTAAAATTTGTTAAAGGTGTCAAAAGATTTAAAACATGAGTTTTGAAAGAACAAAAAGGAAGGCTTGACTTATTTAGGGGCTCTAGAAATGTTTTTTTCATTGTGGAGAGGCTAGGGAGGGGAAGGGGGTAATTTTTTTTACAAATTCATTATGGGACGGGGAATAGGGTGCACCGGGGGAAAGGGTGCACCTTGATTTTTTTTCTTCTTTTTTTAACTGTTGAGGGGGAGGGGGGTGGAGGTTAATGTTTGTTTTTCCTGCAGATATATGAAAAGGTGGAAGGAGGAGGGGGGAAAGGGGTACATTTTTTTCTAGAAATGTTTTTTTCATTGTGGAGTGGCTAGGGAGGGGTTCACCGGGGGTTTGTTTTTTTTACAAATTCATGGGAGGGGGGGGGGATGGGTCGGTTGAAAGTAGCCACTCATGGGGGCACTCATGGGTTTAGGATTCATTAATGGTTTTTCAGATGTCATGGGCACCATCTAGTCAATAGGCTATTCCACTTAAATTTTTTCCAAACTTTTTACTATTCAAAGGGGCAAGGTGAAGTTGTTTGAGGGTATTTTTTGATCGTTCAAGGGGGGAAGGGTTGCACCTTTTTATTTATTTATTTATTTATTTATTCATTTGTCAAAATGACCCTGAACTTTTGGATTTTGGCCTCATTAACAGCGTGCCATTTTCCAAAAAGCCCAGCACTTGCAAAAATGCTTCTTGCCTGCGCAAAGGGTTTAGGGTCTGGTCTTAGGGGTTCAATAAACTTCTGGAAGAGACTGATTCTGGTGAGTATCCATAACTATTTGAATACGTATATGCGTATTTTTTGAGTGAAAAAATTAAATCTTGTTGCTTGGATTACTGGGTTGCTATTGGATGGAAGGTCAAAACAATTTTGGGAAAATTGATAGTCCAAAAAGTTTTACATCGTAGGATGGAAGTCAAACTTTAATTTTATCGACACACGATTTTTTTTGGATTGAGGGTGGACAGCTTGGGAATGCCAATTGACCCGCAGACCAAGATCGGGATCGATCGATTGGTCTGCAATGCCATACAGGCCGTCACGAGGTGTCCACCCACACCCCGAACAAAACATAAGAATATCACCACATCTTTGGGGTGAATCAAAAATCCCTTCACCCCCAAAATCCCAATGAACAGTTTGCCAGAACATGCAATAGTTTGTGTCTCCTTGTCACAGAGAAGGAATAAGTGCTGTAAACAATGCGGATCATGCACACTTTTAGATCGAAGGTGGACAACTTGGGAATGCCAATTGGCTTGTGCAGACCAAGACCGGGATCGATCGATTGGTCTGCAATGCCATACAGCCTGTCATGAGGTGTCCACCCACACCCCGAACAAAACATCGAAACATTACCACATATAAACAGAACAAATATATCTTCATAAGTATTGACAACCTCACTATTCCTATGATTTCAGTCAACCTGAAATAGAATTGAGAGATGGACCTGATGATGAGTTCGTAGAGATTTTAGATACAATACCATGCAAACAAAGAGGAAACAAGATAGAAAATAAAAAAGGTTCGGGAACGATTTGATCAATAACAAAAGTCACACACATGTTCAATGACCTTCAACAACAGCATCGATGGTAGTGACCAACCACCTTACAACCAAAAGAAAATGCCATTATCCTCCGATCACCATTTCGAGAGGACATACTAGTATTTCAAGCAAAGTCTAAAAGAATATTCTGAAAAGAACTGGTACTATAACCAACACATCTAGAAAAAACATTGGCACAGGATCTTACCTTGTTAAGATTATCTCCACCCAAACCTGCATTTTCCAAAGCCTTTTTCCCACGGACCAAAGCATATCTAAGGGTGTCATCAAGTCGACGTCTTTCCATCGATGTAGGCCTTCTGCAGAAAATCCACAAACTTGTCCAGCAAATTTTGTGGGGAACTTGGAGGCATCAAATCTGTTAATCAGTGATATGCCACTTGTTCCCTAAAGGTATGATCCGGGCATTACGAGTGTAATGTCGGTGGCTAGTGGCTGTTTGACCAGGAAAAATACAAAGCGATGCCTGGCTGTTTGAGTGTAATGTTGTGGCTGTTTTTGTTGATTTTTTTCATTTTTATTACTTTTTTTACTTCTTGTAAATTTTGTAAGTTGCTTTTTATTGTTGAAAGGGGTAAAGTTGGTTACTTTTTGTTACTTTTTTATTGCTTGTAACTTTCATAAATTATTTTTTACTGGGCCAGGAGGGCTAGGGTTTATATTTTATTCATTGTGGGACGGGGGGGAAAGGGTACACCTTGATTTTTTTCCTTAATTTTGTTGATTGTTGAGGGGGAGGGAGGGGGTTGGAGGTTGATGTCTTTTTTATTCCCTTCATTGGAATCTAGTGTGAACCCGATGCATAATGCACCCGTCGAGCTCTCGCTGTTGACTCTTGTTCTTCTTCTCTTCTGCTGCAATCAGTGCTCCTCGTTTCATTAGCGTGTAAAAAGAAACTTTCTGCCCATAAAATAAATTCAAAGTGCAAAATTTTGTGAAGGAAAGTATCGAATCATTTTCAAGAATATTTTATTAGATGAAATGAAACTAATTATTTAATTAAATAAATAAAAATTACGGACGGAGGGACAAAGTGCAAAATTTTGTGAAGGAAAATATTGAGGAATTGCAAAAAAACTGATTACTTAATTAAATAAATAAAAATTACGAACGGACCAACAAAGTGCAAAATTTTGTGAAGGAAAGTATTGAATCATCTTCAAGAATATTTTATTAGTTGAAATGAAACTAATTACTTAATTAAATAAATAAAAATTACGTCCGTTCGTTCGTCCAACGGTCCGAGTCGTCTGTCCGTCCATTCGTCCGTCCGTCCAACGGTCCGAGTCGTCTGTCCGTCCATTCGTCCGTCCGTCCGTTTGTCCGGGCTGATTCTGCCATAGAAAATGCTAGCCGGTGGTCAATTATAAGCTGCCGTAGAAAATGCAAGCTTAACGCCCAATCACCCACCCACCCAACCACCCATGGACTTAGTGAATTTATATATAAGATGTGGAAGGAGGAGGGGGGAAAGGGGTTAATTTAAGGGCTATGGAAATGTTTTTTTCATTGTGGAGAGGCTAGGGAGGGGCAGGGGGTAATTTTTTTACAAATTCATTATGGGACGGGGGAAAGGTGCACCTTGATTTTTTTTCTCTGGGGAGGGGGGTGGAGGCTAATGTTTTTATTTGACATGTGGAAGGAGGAAGGGAAAGGGATGATTTTTTTTTAATTTTGTTTTTTCATTGTGGAGTGGCTAGGGACAAGGGGTCAAGGGTTTTTTTAAAAATATATGTTGAAGGGGGATGGGAGGGAGTTTTTTTTCTATGTTGAAAAGGGATGAGAGGGGGGATTTTTTTTTTCTATGTTGAAAAGGGATGGGAGGTAGTTTTTTTTTTTTTTTCTATGTTGAAAAATGATGAGAAGGGGTTTTTTTTTTTTACAAGTTCATAGGGGGGTGTAGGGTTGGTTTAATTAATTAAATCTGAGCTAAAATAAAATAAATTAACCTAAACTTTGATATCTAGGGCGTGGCAATGTACAATGCTTCAAAGCTTCAGGCCCAATATCTGATCCTTAAGAGAAATATGTAGCTCCATCTGTGTATTAAATTTTTGCTGGTGAAACAAGTGAACTCTACGTTGCCTCCTATACATATGATCTGGTCACTATGCCCGTAAGGACGCAGGTTGGAGGCTGTTTGACCAAAAAAAAAGGGGGCGTAGTGGCAAGCTATTTTGTTGACCATTTTCACTTTTTGTTATTTTTTGTTTTTTTTTACTGCTTACAACTTTTGTAAATAATGTTTTACTATTCAAGGTTCATTTTTTTGTTTTTTTACATTTTTTTTTACTACTTGCAACTTTTGTAAATAATGTTTTATTATTCAAGGTTCATTATTTGTTACTTTTTGTTATTTTTTTACTGCTTATAATTTTCATAAATTATTTTTTACAAAATTGAAGGGCTAGGAAAATTGTTTTATTATATTTATTCATTGTTCAGGGGGAAGGGGTGTGCCTTGATTTATTTATTTTTTAATTCTTTTACTCTTGAGGGGGAGGGGGGTACAAATTGATGTTTTTTTTTCTCCTTCATTTGACATGTGGAAGGAGGAGGGAAAGCGGGATGCATTTAAGTTCTCTGGAGTGAATAAAAATTCCACTCCAAGAATGTTTTGAGGTACAACGTCAAAAACCTTCTCTGCTAGAATCACAAGTGGAGGATCATCATAGTCAACATCTGCGTTCAATGTTAGAGATTGCATCATTCCTGGTATGTGATCGTAGTTAGCAGTGGACCGAATTGGTCGTGTCTTAGGAACTTCCTCCCATCGCTCTATCAAAAATTGCTGGCGTCTTTGGTTGATGCTCAACACGATCATTATGCGAGTTCTCCCATCACTCTTGGTGATCCAAAATGCAACATCGCTATGCAACATAGCAAGTGACTCTGACACACCAACTTTAATCACAAAACTTGGCCATTCGTCAACCATATGACAAGAAATGGGTTTATAACCAATATTTGTTTCCTTTGATATACCTCCACGATGTCCAAACTGACCACATCCAGTTGCTACAAGGGATGCACGAAGGCCTAGACGAAAAAACTTCTCGTGGAAGATTGAGGCAAATTCATGTACTACACCACAATACAGCACACCCGCCGGAAGTTTGATGATTAAAATTTCTTCTCTCCCATCATAAAGAATGGTCATTCGTGGTAGCCGACCTGGTTTCTCTTCACGAATCCTATCAATCTCATCAAGACTCTCTTGACTCACATTTGAAAATGCCAAGTATTGAGGTGTTTGTCTTCCCTCATATAGTTTCTTGGAACGTGCGAAGCAAATCCTTTTGAAAGCAACCATGTTTGTGAATGGAGTTGGGAAAATGTTAGGATATCCCATAAGCACTTCTTCCAAATCCGCATCCTCCTGAGTTGGACTCGGATCCATCTTGGAAACAAACATTATATGCAAAAAACAATTGCATCCAGTCAATCTCAAAACGCAAAAAAATTAACAGAGAGATACTATACTCATTCCCCTAAAACTAAATGCAACCCTAATCAATCCCCTAAAACTAAACTAACAAAGTTTGAAAATCAGAAAAAAACAATGTCCCAATACTAACGCAGTATCCGTTGGTGTTGTGTGCTACTGTTTGAAAATGAGAAAGAAAAAAAAAATCACAATACCAGTGGCATTGTGCAGGTATTGAAAATCAGAAAAAAAACTTGAATAGCACTACGACTGCACTTAGATAACAGATCCAACTTACTAGCTGGAACATGACGACAACAAAGATGCCACCACAGCACACGGCCGCCTCAAAGTCCGTCTAAAAAAAAAAAAAAGAAGAAAAACTGACTCAAAAATTTGTTTGATCACACTACCTTACAAAATGAAACACACTCATTTCGATCACGGCTGACGCCGCACCTTCCCGGAGTAGACTCTTCAAAGTCCTTCTCGCGAACACATATGCTGTGACAGGCAATAAAAAAACGTGTTCGCGTATGCTGCAACAGACGAGAAAGAAAACGATCACTATTGAAGCTGCGCACAGCTTCCCGGAGCAGAACTTGCCCTCCTCGCGTTCACATGTACTACGACAGACAACAAGGATGCGGACAAAAGTCTGGACTTCAATGGATAAATCGTACTGGTCCTTCAAAATGGCTATATAAAAAAATTCCTTAAAAAGACAAGGAAGATTTAGCCAAACTAGTGGGTGCTCGTGGCCGATGGCCACTGTGAAGTTCTATAAATTTTATTTTTTCTTATCTTTTACTCTTTATTTGGCCCCTGCCCTGCCCGCCCTGCCCTGCCCTGCCCTGTGTGGCCGCCCTCCCGCTGTGGCAAGACCCTAAAATGAGCTCTACACCACCAGCACTACAACCTACCTACCAGCACTATTCACACACGCATAGACTACTGTGAAGCCCCCCGATTACTTTAAACCAAGAAAGACACACACAAAGGCACAAAGCAGCTTTTATTTATTTATTTATTTTTTGAAAAGTCCCCCATGGAAACATACATGGAGGGAATGCCTGATATATAAAAAAGTCCCCTTGGACGAAACCAAAGCCGAAGCCCTGGAAAAAAATTGGGAGTCCAAAGGAGACCCCAAAAAAGCCCGTACCCACAAGAAGAATCATTGCAGCACCTCGCGGTAGACCACATTACTGGTGTAAACGCAAGTAGGGGCCCCATTTAGAGACGCCCGGCTACCACCTCGTACCAGCACCTGGACGCCCCGCCGTGAGCTGCACCGAAAGAAAGCCACATAAAGCTGCCCGTGGCAAAAAACAGGCTTGGGTAGGTACACCCCCACTGTCTGTAGTGTTTGCCCCTAGGCCTTGTTGATAGTCATGGCAAATGCGGGCCGCAATGGGAACTGTCGCCGACAGAGAGTAAAAGGCATCTTTTCGGTGTCAGAGGGAGTGATGTTGAGGCGGGGAATGAAAATGCGCCTGCCCTTGTTTGCACCTGCGGCAATCTCAGCATCAATTATGTGTTGCATCAACTTGACCACAATAAGTCGAGTGCCATTTGCAAGGTCGCCCGGCATATTCCGCATCAAAATCACCGGACAGCCTTCCTGCAAGCTCAAAGTGTGGGGTGGCACCCCTGACATGCTGAGGGAGTTTAGAAACTCGGTGGGGTAAACCCGTTTCTGTTCGCCTTGCACAACAGAATCAACGCTTTGGTATGTGTGGCGCTGTGCTGGTGGGTTGTCAAGTGTGCTAAGGTCAAACCGATTCATGATGGCCATGTTGACACTGTTGACGTCCTCGTTTAGTGGAGTTAAAATGGCCCTCTCAATGATGTGCTCATTGCGTGATTGTGAGTCTGTGAAGCGACCAAGGTCACCATAAACTTCATCGACCAAGCTATCAATGGTGTCATCTTGGCAGCACATGTCTTATGGGATCGAAATAGCTTCCTCCCCAACCTCAGGAAAGACTTGCTTTGTGCCCTCCCCAATGCGTTGCAAATAGTCTGCCCAAGCTTGTTGTTGTTGGGCATCAACCGCGGCGGTGGCTCCGCCCTGCGCCAAAAGCCTTTGAACACGCATGTTTTCATGTAGGTGACGCATTTTAACACTATGCCAAAGGATTACAGACCTCTTAAGACTGGCAACCACAATCTGGCCTCTCGTGCCCCGGGGAACCATAGGCAATAGCTGCCTAAAATCACCTCCCATGACAACAACCTTGCCCCCAAAAAAGATGTCCTTTAAGGCAGGGTCAACAGCACTCAGAACATGTTGGAACGTGCGGTTCACAGCCTCAAACACATGCTTGTGGGACATGGGTGCCTCATCCCACACAACGAGGTGTGCAACCTGAATCAAGGCTGCTTGTGGACTGTTCAGGGGAACATAGCAAGTAGAGGAGCCACAAAGGCCTGCTATGGGAATTTTGAAATGTGAGTGAACTATGTAGCCGCCCTCCAAAAGCAAGGCTGCAATGCCAGAAGATGCCGTCGACAATGCTATGTCACCAGTAGAGTGCACCTTGCTGAGTAGGCACCCGTAAAGGAAAGTCTTGCCAGCCCCTCCCAGCCCATCAACAAAAAAAGTTTTGTCCATCGGCCTGGGGTCATGGATTACGTCAATGACATTGTCGTAAATGGAGCGCTGGTGCTGATTTAGCAAAGGCACATATCGAGCAAGCTGCTGAGCTTGCCGCGTCACACTATATTTGGCTCGCTCCTCGGATACAGCAGCGTCCCCCGGGGCAGCTAGTTAGGCAGGGATAGGCAGCTCAAAATCTTTTAGGGTTTTCCCCCCTTGGGCTTGCAATAATTGTTCCACTTTTTGCAAGCCTTGGTCAAGGATGGCCTGGTCCAGCTGTCGGTTGGGCGTTACCTGCGCGAAGCAACCAGGGGCAAGGGGGGTTATAATCCAGAAGTGCACAGTTATTCATGCTTACAGCTACAAAGGAAATGTGGTCTGCAGTCGGATCTAGTAGCTCGTTGAGCACGACCTGGAAGAAATTGGCCTTAGGTTCAACAGACACATTAAATGAAATGTGTGGAATGAATCCAACAATTGGTTTCCAGGCAATAGTTTAAAGAAGACACCAGAGCACAACTTATACCATCACAACGCAACGAAAGGGAGGCTTGCAGTATACACTTCCTTTGTGGAGGCCATTTGGTCACTCACCTGACGTGCTTGGTGTAGGAAATCCTCCGTAAAGGCTCCCTTATGCATGTCCCACAGCCGCCCAGGATTGGTGACGTTGTTGAAGATGAGCAAGCTGGCAAAAAGTTGTCGCAAGCTTCTGGGGAGTTGCACGCCAACAGCTTCTGAAAGGCACTGGTCCCATTCAACATCATCTTGTAGCAAGCCACGGGCAAGGCATGGAACTTTAAAAGTGGGGTGCACAACTATGGCGGGCGTGTGGGGCCGGTGGGTAGTTCTGAGGTTTTCAAAGCATGTGGCCCCTGCAACGTGGGTAAGCAGAATTCGCAGATAATAACGCTCACCTTCTAAGGGTTGCACAAAGTACATGCGCCCCACAGTTCCCAATGTCACATGATTGTTTCGCCCTACACCCCGCCGCCCCACTACCCTTTTCCGGAGGTGCCACGCCTTTTTGGATTTGTTCCACACAGCGATTTCGGGATAATTTGGGTACAGTGTGGTCAGCGCAACAAGCAACGGCGGTGCAAGGTCGTTGTTATTGCGTGCCAAAGTGGTTGCAGCCGTGTACTCAGATTTGGCCTTCCGATTGAAGTCACACCAACCAGTCAAAGTGGTGGAGTTGTTGCGCATCATGGCTTCCCCAACCGTGGTCCCCTCAGGAAAGTAAGTGCTTTGCTCATTAGGCAAATGAACAGCCAAGCAGTAAACATTGGGGTGCATGCCGTGCAAGTTGAAGGCAAAAAGTCGATGGCAAGCTTCACTAGCGCTAACATACCGCCCATCGAGGTAATTTTGGACTTCATCCCGGGCGGCAGGCAGATTGTCCCCATCGGCCCCACCTACAACCGCTTGAGGCGCTGCAACCAGCAAAGCCCTAGCTTCCGGCCGCACCACTGCCAAAGCATAGTCATTACCCTTATAAACATACTTGTAAAAGTATTTCACAGTCGTGATGGAGCTGAAGACTTCAACATTCATGTGGCACTTGTACCGCATGGTCAAGTAGGGGTTGTACGGGACGACCCAACGATTGTCGAAGACAAAGCCCGAGCTGCAAGGGCGAGGGGGTAGAAGCAAGAAGTTGTTAGTCATGTTAGCGTCCCAAACTTCACCTCAAGCATGATGATGTGAAAGAAGGGCGCAGAATTTGGAAGAAATGAATTTCTAGGGAAGACTTAAACACAGACACTTATGCTAAAGTGCACACGACAACAACTCACTTGCCAAATTTTCAATAGCTGCACTTACGTGGGGTGGGTGAAGGTCTTGCCGTCGTCCTGTCGTCGGTAGGTTGGGTAGCTGCCGGTGGAGTCTTCAGTTTGGGGCTGGAAGGTCTTGGGATAACCCTTGCTGCAAGCCCCATTCACCATGCAAGCACATGAGGGATGTAAAGCCCCACAGGGCCCATGCAACATGCGAGATGTCACAATGTTGTAAAGCTCGAGCTGGGTGGATTTGTCTGGAAGTTCGGCACACACGATCTAGTCATACTCACTGTTGTCACGTGGCTGGTCCTGGCTACGTAGAATGATCAAAATGTGATCGTGCGGCAAGCCCCGCTTCTGCCATTCTACCACATGGATGTCCGCTACCGCAGTGCCCAAAACACCATTTTGCAAAAGGTCTTTGAGGATGGCATTGAGCTTCATGTTGAAAACCCTGGATGTCAAGTCCGGGCGGTCGTTGGTTTCCTCCCCACGACTCAGTTCATGCAAAATCTCTGACCAATTTGGGTTGCACGTCACGGTTATGAATAAGTCAGGTTTCCCAAACTTCCTTATAAAAGCCATGGAACCCTGGTAGAGCTGGTTCATGTGGCGAGGGCTACCAGCAAAATTGACTGGGAGGACCACCATGCGCCCAAAGTTGGTGCTGTTAGCCCCATCTTGTTGCATGGCATCTATCATTCCTTTATATTGCTTAGCACGCAGGGTGGTCTAGTTGAGGCGCACCCACCGCAGCCGCTGCCCCTCGACCTTGGAGTACTGGTCAACCACTCACTCTTGATATAGTCGCTTGCCATAAGTGAACGTGCTGTTGCTAGGAGGGTTACGGTCATGCATGAAGTAAGCCGCGTATTCCCTGGCAGTAACTTTACGAGCGATGCGCCCTGCGACAGCGCCTCTGTTTCGGTCCCTACCCTCACCACGACCCCTGCCCCTCCCCCTGCTTCTACCTCCAGCACGCCCAGGGTCCACTACCGACTCCACATCAGGTTGTTGTCATCTTCAGATGGTTGCTGCTCCTCGTCGTCAAAGCTTAGCTCATCCACAACCGCAAGGGTTGCGCCAGCAATATTTGGATGCCAGCCGGGCTCTCCGTGTGGGTGGAACAGGACAAAATGCAAAGGGTCATAAGCATAATGGGCATCACTAATCCTCCATAACCCCCCGCCCCTAGCCCGCACCCTAATGTCCCGTGGATTGTTACCTTCAGCATCATCGTCGCCTGGGAGCACGCACAACACGAAAGACAAACCAGGCACAATCGGAACAGTTACTTGGATGATGGAAGGAATGTGCTGTCGAGGAACATAGCAATTAAGACGGCCAACACCATCCAAAACATCACAAAATGGGGCAACAAAAAACAGTAATGCAGCCGCCCCATTCACTCACCAGGCATCAGGCCGGCCACCTCGCCGGATGTGGGGGCGTTGTAACGACGGTGGTCAACGCTGCCATCAACACATATGAGAATCTCGTAGTTGGCCAGGTCTTGAGGGGGCAAATCCATGGCCTGCAAAAAGCGCTTAACATAGACATTATTTTCCAAAAGCATCTGCTGCAGCTCTTATAAAGTGCGACGGTCCAGGTCTATGTTGCCTGACTGAAAGTAGCAAAACGAGCAGCAGCCTGAGCATCTGCATTATCTATGATGTATAGTTGGGCAAACTGGTGGGGGCCCCCTTAAGGAGGTGCCAACGGCCCCAACAAATGGTGCACAGTGCCCCTTATGCCAATCCTACTGACCCCATCTGCGGGTGACTAGATGTTAATGCCAGAGGAGGCCATCTGCAAGGACGAATTGTATTTTTGGATATGCTTGCGAAAAGATACGGTGGCAGGGGGGGGGCGTGCACCAACGGCAGGCTCAGAAGTGAGCAAGTCCCGTAATGGTTGAGGAGGAGGAATGGGGAAGACGACCTCATAGCTGCAGGATCTGCCTTTAGCATAGCAAAGGTTTGCGTGCCCCCGAGAAGCCTCATCAGGCCATATCATAGCTCGGCACTACTGGCACTCAGCTGTCCTACCCCCTATGTCAAGCACTGGAACACTGGCCTCATCAAATTCTGAAAGGGGGACGCAAATTGTTGTGTGCAAAGCTTGCTGACCCCGCGCTTGCCGGTGTCACTCGCGGTCGCGGTCTCGCTGCCGTTCTCGCTCCTGGTCTGTCAGCCGGGCACGGGCCTTGGCGTGTTGCTCACGGTCGTGGTCTCATTGCTGTTGCCGTTCCCGGTCTGTGAGCCGGGCACGGGCCTGGGCGTGCTGCTCGCGGTCGCGATCCCGCTGTTGTTGCCGCTCCCGGTCTATCAGCTGGGCACGCACCTCTACGTGTTGCTCACGGTTGCGGTCTCGCTGCTGGTGCCGATCTAGGTTTGTCAGGCGGGCAAATTGATGCATTTTTTATCTTATGTGTTTACACACGAATATTCATCTTCATAAAATCCTCTGCAAATTACATAACAATTTCAGATGTTACAAATTCATATTACATGACAAATTTCTAATTTAAAGAAAATCCTTGGTAGTTGGAGATATTTACAAGTTCAGATTGAATTTTGGTGTTTCATTTGATTGTTTCTTAAGGTCAAGACGCAACAAAACGAAAAATCTTATACATTTATTAGCCACGACAATGAAGGTGAAACTCTTTGTTCCATTTTTTCTATTCAAGTTTTGTATAAAAGTTTGAGTTTTCAAATTTTTAATTATTAATAACCCAACTATATAACCTAACAACCTACCTACATACCTACCCATCTAAACCTATTTACTTATTCTAGCTCTACTTACATACCAACTTATACCTACTTACCTATACCAGGCCCTATGACAGTGGTTCTTGTTAGACTGCTGTGATCACAGCAGCATAATGGAAAAAGACCCTTAATACCACAACTTATGTGACACTTCAGATCGGAGGACAACAACAGCTACAGACGAAAGATGATTCAGGAAAAAAAAAAAAAAAACAACAACAACAATCCCAAAACCGAGAACAAAAAAGCATCCTTCACCAAGACACTATTAAACAAACAAAATTAGCTCTCGGAACTCCACATATTAATCCAAATTGATCGAGGTTCTTTATTAACCCTACTTATTACTTGATGCATGCCGGAGCTTGGAAAATCGACGAAAGATGATTCAGGAAAAAATAAAAAACAACAACAACAAGAATCTCGAAACCGAGAACAGAGAAGCATCCTTCACCAAGACACTATTAAACAAACAAAATTAGCTCTCGGAACTCCACATATTAATCCGAATTGATCGAGGTTCTTTACTAACCCTACTTATTACTTGATGCATGCCGGAGCTTGGAAAAAAACAAAAGCAGACCCGCTTGACAAACCTCCAGGGAAAAAATAGGACACGATGAAGAAAATTAGTTGCAAGAGGCAAAGGGAAAATGGAGAGAGAGGTCGTAAAACTTACATTGCAACGAAGATGATCTCATCAGCAAGATGAAGAGGATGATGGAGCAATGGCGATCAGCTGTGTTTTAAACCTTGTCTGCTGGGGTTATAGTATTAGTATCTGCAGCTTTTGACGGCGGTCTTCCACTTTCAGGATTTGTAATTTGTACTCTTTAGACATTTGGAAAAGCTTATCAGGAATTTTATTTTCATCCCTCCAGCCTGAGTTTCTCGGTTCCTTTATCAGTTGTGCAAATTGTGATATGCAAACGGTGATGGCAGACGACGACGAAGAAGAAGAGTCGGAGCGGAGAACCGGTTCACCGTTGTGTCGGTTCTCCCATAGAAAATCACTTAATCTATATGTCCGGGCCGGTTCTGTCGGCAGATTAAAACACAGAACCGTCGTCAGACAGACGGACAGACAGACTAAGTGAATTTATATATAAGATCTAGCTAGTATCGAGAAATAAGGTACAACTATTTAATCATACTAGTCGGTGCTCGTGGCCAAAGGCCACTATGAAGTAAAACGCTCCTGTAGCTCTGTTGTGCTCGGGGAGCGATGGCGGGAGAAGAGTTAAGGTTAGGGCACAAATTCCGTGCGCGGAGAAAGGGAACAAATCCTAGCATTTCTGAGAGTTTCATCCACACGTGTCGGTCACCTGCATGTTTCATCTATTCCTTTCATCCACATTCATCTGTGGGTGCCAATTTCCAGTGCTGGCCGGTTCTTAGTTCTTCCTGTTCAAGAGAACCTCCGGTCCAGGTTCTAACCTTTTTTCCCAGTTTGAAAGAACCTCCGGTTTTGGTTCAATGCTTACAAAAGTTTATAGACCCTCGGGTCCAGTTCCAGACCCGGTTCGTCAAATTTTCAGGGCCCCCCAGTTCCAGTACAAAAGTTTATAGACCTTCGGGTCCAGTTCCATACCCGGTTTGTCACATTTTCAGGACCCCCCAATTGTAGGTTCTTTTATACATACTGGACCGGACTGTCCGTGCTGGTTCCCGTTTTCGGAATCCGACTGTCCGGGCCGGTTCTCGTTGTCGGAATCCGACTATCCGGGCCGGTTTCGCCAGTCCATTAAAACACGGAATTGTTGTCGGACGGACGGACATACAGACACACTATTGTAATTATATAAGAGATATCTCTATATTCGGCTACAAAATGAAAACCAAATATACAAATTTGGCGATTTTGACCTTTCTTTCCTCGGTTCTGATGACTGAAAGCCTTCAATGTATCTGCCAGGCCTTTTTATCTTCTTTCTCTCCTCTTTTTCTTTTTGTTGACCTTGCTTTACAACTTTCGAGCTTTTGAGCTTCTCTGTCTCTTCTCTTGTGTGTCTTTATTTCTGTGGAACAACAAACAAGCCAAGAAGTTTGGAGCCTAGAGGTCGGTGGGATCTTTCATTCATTCATCCTTGCACACACTACAAGTTTGTGGATTTTCTTACAGCAACAGCTGAAATGTGGTTTTGGTATTTCCTGTTGTCAGCTTCTGGATGTGATCTGTAGTATTGTGGTTTTTAGTTTTTTTTTCATTTCGGGTTCGGTCCTCTGATTCACACTTGCATCCGATCAGAGCAAATCAGGGCATTATAGACACGTCGATGAGGAGCTGGAGGTGCTTGGACGTCGCTGCACTCGTTAATGAATAGATATTTTGTGGTTAAAGCAAACATGGTGCAAACTAGAAATCCCTAAATTGACCATGAATAAAGTTAATATGGTTAAATTAACCTATGAATATATCTTTTATGGTTAAACCAATTATGCATAAATTAATTATGGCTAAAATAAAAATGGTTTAAATAATTATGGCTAAATTTAAAATGGTTAAACTCACTAATGAATAAGTATTTTATGGCAAAACCAATTATGCAACAATGGATTATAGCTAAAATAAACATGAATGAAATAATTATGGCTAAAATCAAAATGGTTAAAATAATTCCGACAAAACCAACCATGGTTAAACTACTAATCATGAATAAAATGAAGTTAGCTAAAATAAAATGTTCAAAATAAATATGGCACAACCAACCATGGCTAAATTAACAATATCTTAAAATTAATTATAAACCTATTAATTATGGTTAAATTTGTTAGGTTAAGATGATCATATGTTTAAAATAAATATAATTAATCTAATTATGTTTATAATAACCATGGTTAAGTTAATTATGTTAAACTAATTATCATGGTTAAACTCACTAGGGCTAAACCAACTATTGTTAAATTGACCATGGGTAAATTATTTATAATGGTTAAATTAATTATTGTTAAACTAGCCATAATTAAATTAAATATGGCTAAACTAACCATGGTTAAAGCATTTAGAACTAAACAAACTATGGATAAACAAACATAGTTATTGACCATGGTTAGATTAATTATGGTTATTTTTAATTTTAATTAGTTTTCTCATAGGTAGTTGAACAATAATCAATTTCAATCCAATCAATGTAATCATAGTTAAATAAACCATATATATGTAATTAATTTGTTCATGATTCATTCAGTTATGATTTGTGAACTTTTACATTTTCCAACTATTTTTTAATGATCAAACATAGTCAAAATGTTACATCTAGTTTCAAAATACCCAATTAATATTGCAATTTGTGATTGGCCCTTTTGACCAAGCCTACTTAGTTAGCCCTATTGATTGAGTATAATAGGTGGTGGCTTTGTTAATTAAGGCATTTGCTAATTTAACTAAATTGGGTGATATTATTGACCATGTCACTAACTAATTTGACTAGGTGATATTTTTAAATTCAATTTGACTAGATGTTTGATTTGACTAATTGTCAAATCAGTCATTATAATCAAATTTATTAGTCAAAAGATACCCACTGTTATTCAAACCTTTGGCCTCTGGTCAACAATACCCATCCTCTAATAAAGACAAACCCATCTAGTCAACTTGGTTAGTTTGGAAAAATGAAAA
Organism: Sphagnum tenellum; assembly: GCA_963921925.1. Taxonomy (NCBI): domain Eukaryota; kingdom Viridiplantae; phylum Streptophyta; class Sphagnopsida; order Sphagnales; family Sphagnaceae; genus Sphagnum; species Sphagnum tenellum. The sequence goes on from OY998144.1 coordinate 28,082,486, forward strand.
TTCTAATACTTAACCCATCCATCAAAAGTTCAAGGGAAATGAAAGCACAAATAGACGCAACCCAAAAAATAATAACTAGTTGATACCCACCAAAATGGTGTGCAACAATTTATGATGACAAATATTATGTCACATGACAATTTATGTTTACCTATGATATGATGTTATGAATCATTTTTGATCATGTCAATGCCTTTTCTGTGTTTTTAATATTGTGATGATAATTTTATGTTTATAACGTTTACTCATCATGATTTCATGTTATGAAAACTTTGCACATGCCTCTATTCAGATAATTAGTTGAAAATGGTTTCCAATGTTTCAAATCTTCAATGTCATGGTAGGCAAATTACTAGTTGCAAAAAGTCATACTTATTTGCGAAAATAGTATGGCAAGATATAATTTCATGCCCAATGATTTTTTTGGGTTAGTTTTTTCCATTTAGTGAAAAATATTTTCAAAAAGAAAATTCTATTAAGAATTCTCTCATCTAAAAAAAATCACAAAAATCACCATAAATGCCTCCAATATGAAAAGGTGATTAATATTTTATACTTTCAAATTTTGAATATTGCCAAATTTGATTAAATATACTTGTTGACTATCACCACTTGAGCAACATCACAAATTGGAAAAAAAAAAACATTGTATCACCTTTAAAAATGGTTTGTACTGTGAGCATTATCCTTTAAAATGTATTTGCAAGTTTACTTGTAAATATTCCTGCCAGTTCCATGAAGATACCTTTCTTGTTCGTAATGATCAGCTTGATTTTTTCTTTTGTATTTTCAGGCCACTCAATACCCTGAATTTTGCATTGTACCTTTTGAAATGTACGGGACCTTCCACATTTTGGAAGGTAAGTTTTCAAACTCATTCCTTTATCTTTTACTTATCTACAATTTGTTCTGTTTTTTAAAAAAATTATCTGAATTTGTCAGAGGAAGGAGAAAGAAAAATCAGGCTGGCCTTTATGTAGGTGAAGGTCTGAAAAAAGACCCTTCCAGATTTTTGACTCATTCCCTCGGCCTATTAGCTTAGGGTTGAGATTTTGAATCCGGAAGGGTCTATTTTCAGACCCTTCTCCTATACCTTTAATTTAAACCACCCTTTGACAAGGTATTAGAAAATGCAAATAGAAGAGGAAAAATGATGGACCTGGTATTGTATGATTGTCAATAAAAACATTTAATGTGGCCAAAAATCTGGTACAAAAATTGCCAATTCTTTATCGCAAAGTAGTGAGTGTTTGAGGATTTTGAAATGACTGCAACTGGTGATTCTTTGATTTTGAATTGTTAATGAGCTAGGAACTAGCGGTTACACCCAATTAACCATGGTTTGAACATGGGCCTAGTTTGTCTAGGTTGGATAAATATGTGACTTTCCCATGTGCCCAATATGTTTTAGTTTGTTCAGTTCTCATTTCCCATGTCGACAAAATGTTCTGAACTGTTCGTTCTCATGTTTGCACATTCCCCCATTCCCCTCATTTTGCCTTTTCACAGGTTCCTCACATTCCTCATGTTCCCATTTGAGAGCATTGAAAGTTCCAAAACAAAGGAATGTACGTTCCCAATGTGTCCTTAACTACCATGTAAGTGCCACATACGTGCCACATCATTGTCACATTTGTGTGGGAGGCATACATGGGGGTCCAGGTGAACTTTTTAAAATAAGTGACCTTAACAAGAACTCCACACCCCAAATGAAATTTTTGCACCCTGCGTTAGAACTCCACACCTCAAATGTTACACTAAAACTTTACACCCCAACACCCCAATCCCCAAACTTGAACATGTGTTACCCCTAAAATCTCTACACCCCTCATAGCCACCCCGATTTGAATATACTCATACCATAATCATCTACAAAGTTGACAAATGGGGTAATACCTAAACCATTCTCATGCCTATTAGTATGTACAAACCATGTACAAAACAAGGGGTGTGTCACACTGCGGCCTTGCCTTCTACATTAAAAAGTATCTCCAGGCAAAAGAAGAATTATGGAAACTCAAATATTTCACCATGCAAAAAATATAATCTTCAAAAAATCCTCTAAAAGAAACCAAAATCCTTCAAGACGTAATTCTATAACTAATCTCAAATTTTGATACCAGCCAAAAACATCATGTTTCAAAAATCCTTATATAAGAATACACCTATTACATTACCTAAGGGCCAAAATCCCTTAAGCTACTATACTCTATAATGAATCTAAACAAAGAATCCTTGCCTGGGTAGGCAAGGCCCATACAGTGCCACCACTAGGCCAATACCTTGACACTAGGTGAAACTACAAGTAGAAAAACTTGCACATTATAGTCTCATCACCCAAAGTTCATGGCACCACACAGGTGGGATAAACGCCAAAAGTGGAGAGGCCACAACTAAGAATTGCTGCCTAATTGATGCCTAAACCCACGAGCTTTTACAACACCAGATGCCTCAAGGTTCCAAGTAAAGAAAGCTACAAGGAATGTTCTACATGACTCCCATCAACCCAACTACATTGCAAAACTCAAAATCCCACCAAAATTAGTCACGAAGAATAGCACTACCACATTGTTTACCTACCAAAGCTTTATTATCTCTGAAGTTATTTCATCTTCCAGAAATTCTCACCTCAAAACTCCCCCCACCTGTGAACTGCACTATTGTTTTGAATTCATTTCCATCAACTTCTACTTTACACTCGTCCATGATGTTTGAACTAACACGCATTCATGCAGTTTTGTCAATCAATACATCCTCTTCTTCGTGGAATGGAGTCCTTCTACACTGGAGTCTTCTTGTGCCTTTCAAGGGCTAATAACTGGCAGAAGTTGTCTTGCACTAGACGTCAACCGTCACTGTGGAGGCACAAGGAGGATCAAGGTGGTTTGGTGTTAAAACAAGAAAAAAAAGGTTTTTTTCCGGTTCTGTAGTACATGTGAACTCGCAAACTCTTTGAGCAAACTTTCTACAATGGTTTTAGATAGATTTGAAATCCGGTGTCAAAAACGGATGCTGGTACTATTGCTACAAGCATTTCACATAATTGAGTTGCTGTCCTTTGGGGAAGAGATGGAGTAGGTAACCTCCGCAAGATGAACATTGCTTGTGGTCTGCCCCTCAGTTTCACGTGCAATCCTCCATATGTCCCTCTCCCTTTCACGTGTCTCCAGTCACCTCTAAAGCTTGGTTGTGTAAAGCTCCTCATCGAATGTGTTTTCAACACAAAATAAGGTCTTGTTCATTTCGAATTGATTCCAATTTCTAGATAGCACATGTTATAGGCAGTTCTTCAAGATTTGGAACTTCATAACCACCATGAGGTGCACATTTCTTCAATTACAAAGACGGAGCTCTTAGGGTTGAGGGTTTGGCAGAACATGCAACCGAAGACGGACATCCGAGTCGGAACGGAGGAAGTCGTAAGACGCGAAAGAAGGCTTTGGGTCTGATTCCTTTTTTGCGTTCTTAAACGCCATGGCGGTCATTTGGTGGAGGTTCTAAGCACTTGACGGGGTTCAAGGAGACGGACAAAGACGTATGCATTGTGCTTCCTTCTCTCGGTTTCATTAGCAGGGTTTGTTGTTGCTGCTGTTACTTTTACGCTAGTTTTTTTGTTGGGTGGGTGGGTGGGTGGGTTTTACAAGAAGAAGATGGTAAAACAATAAGTGTGCATGCGACGGATGGGGAAAAAACCACAGGTTTTGGTCCAGCTAGTGAAGCTCTCGCAAGGGAGGAAAACCAAAGGGCGGAAAGGAGATTGGAAGCTAGCGTCAACGAGAAGAGGGGAGATTCTGACAATGATCCGGCCAAGCACCCTGCGGATGTGCTTGCCTCCTTTGTGCAGACGTTTACTGAACCCGAAGACATTGATGTGAGTGAGAAGCTCGCAAAACCCTAAACCCCTTCAGCTGCCTTCGTTTCTTGATTCAATAATATTGTTGTATGCAAGACCTGAGTCCTCTGAATTGCTACTTCTTTGGCTCCGTAAGAGCTTCTGGATCGGGCTCACAAATTGTTTTATGAAAAAGGGTCAGTGATTGAAGAAACTGTGTCAGAATTAGGGTTTTGCAATTGGTGCATGTAGAGAACAAGCAGATTTTATTTTAGAACTCTGGGAGAAGAATCACTTCAGCTGGATCTCAAGGATTGTAGATTCTTTAAGACTTACAATTGCTGGATATGTATGCAGGAGAAGCAATTGTGATGGAAGAAAGTCTGGGAGAAGAATCGGGTCAAAATTGAGGATTGCGGGTTATTGGATGAATAAGGCTTTGCATTTGCCTGGATTTGGATAAGAGGCAGGTTGAATTGAAGAAGTCAGGGAGAAGAATCAGTTCTGCTGGATTGTAGTTTATCGGATGGTTGAAGAATACATTTTAGAATAGCAACTTTAGGGTTTTAGAGATCAGGGAAAATAAGCCTTAAGGGAGCAATCGACGATGAAGAACTCTTTGTTGGAGTGCACCATGGGCTTGTAACTGTGCCTATTATTGTTTTCCATTATGAGCATGCAGATGGTGAAAAGGGCTGGATGCATGGAAAATTTAAAACTGTTGGGTGAGACCCAGCCAGGGCCAAAATGTCCAGAACAGGTGTGTGGGATTTAAGACACAAAGAAAGAAAAAGCAAGGCGAGGAAAGAAATCAGCATACAAAGTAGGAACTTTGTAGTTTGGTTGGTGCATCAAGCATGCAAGTATAAATGTTCCTCTTTATCAAAATAACCATTACTCATTGATTTTCTAGTTGTTGTTTTGTGTTGAAGTAAAATCTATAGGCATGGGACTGACGGACGACAGCTTCCTAGTTGAAATAGAGGTGAAATCTAATCAATGATGTATGTGTATTGAATTGCTGACATGCCAATGGTGGTGGGAGCTGGTGGAATTAACACAAGTGCATCCCTTGTTCCAACACCTCTACAATTTCCCTTCCTACCACGAGGTTTCTGTTCACTTTTTTCGTGGGAAGCAGAGAGGGCCACCATTGTCCCAGTGTGAACCAGAGGACCGAACCCGAAATGAAAAAAAAACTAAAAACCAGAATACTGCAGATCACATCCAGAAGCTGACAACAGGAAAAACCAAAACCACATTTCAGCTGTTGCTGTAAGAAAATCCACAAACTTGTAGTGTGTGCAAGGATGAATGAACGAAAGATCCCACCGACCTCCAGGCTCCAAACTTCTTGCCTTGATTGTTGTTCCACAGAAAGAAAGACACACAAGAGAAGAGACAGAGAAGCTCAAAAGCTCGGAAGTTTTAAAGCAAGGTCGACGAAAAGAAAAAGAGGAGAGAAAGAAGATAAAGAGGCCCGGCAGATACATCGAAGGCTTTCAGTCGTCAGAACCGAGGAAAGAAAGGTCAAAATCGCCAAATTTGTATATTTGGTTTTCATTTTGTAGCCGAATATAGAGATATATGATTAAATAGTTGTACCTTATTTCTCGTTACTAGCTAGATTTGGCTAAATCTTCCTTGTCTTTTTTAGGAGTTTCTTTATATAGCCACTCTGAAGGACCAGTAGGATTTATCCATTGAAGTCCGGACTTCTGTCCGCGTCCTTGTTGTCTGTCGCAGTAGACGCGAACGCGAGGAGGGCAAGTTCTGCTTCGGGAAGCTGCGCGCGGTTTCAATAGTGATCGTTTTCTTTCTCGTCTGTCGCAGCATAAGCGAACACGTTTTCTTATTGTCTGTCATAGCAGATGCGTTCGCGAGAAGGACTTTGAAGAGTCTGCTCCGGGAAGGTGCGGCGTCAGCCGTGATCGAAACGAGTGTGTTTCATTTCGTAAGGTAGTGTGATCAAACAAATTTCTGAGTCAGTTTTTCGTCTTCTTTTTTTTTTTTTTTTTGGACTGACTTTGAGGCGGCCATGTGCTCTGGTGGCGTCTTTGTTGTCGTCATGTTCCAGCTAGTAAGTTGGATCTGTTATCTAAGTGCAGTCGTAGTGCTATTCAAGCTTTTTTTCTGATTTTCAATACCTGCACAATGCCGTTGGTATTGTGATACTTTGTTTTCTTTCTCATTTTCAAACAGTAGCACACAACACCCACGACAGCAGCGGGTACTGCGGTAGTATTGGGACATTTTTTTTTCTAATTTTCAAACTTTGTTAGTTTAGTTTTAGGGGATTGATTAGGGTTGCATTTAGTTTTAGGGGAGTGAGTATAGTATCTCTTTGTCAATTTTCTTGCGTTTTGAGATTGACTGGATGCAATTGTTTTTTGCATTTAATGTTTGTTTCCAAAATGGATCCGAGTTCAACTCAGGAGGATGCGGATTTGGAAGAAGTGCTTATGGGATATCTTAACATTTTCTCAACTCCTTTCACAAACATTGTTGCTTTCAAAAGGACTTGTTTCGCATGTTCTAAGAGGTTGTATGAAGGAAGACAAACACTTTAATACTTGGCATTTTCAAATGTGAGTCAAGAGAGTCTTGATGAGATTGATAGGATTCGTGAAGAGAAACCAGGTCGGCTACCACGAATGACCATTCTTTATGATGGGAGAGAAGAAATTTTAATCATCAAACTTCCGATGGGTGTGCTGTATTGTGGTGTAGTACATGAATTTGCCTCAATCTTCCACGAGAAGTTTTTTCGTCTAGGCCTTTGTGCATCCCTTGTAGCAACTGGATGTGCTCGATTTGGACATCGTGGAGGTAGATCAAAAGAAGTAGATATTGGTTATAAACCCATTTCTCGTCACATGGTCGACAAATGACCAAGTTTTGTGGTTGAAGTTGGTGTGTCGGAGTCACTTGCTATGTTGCGTAGCGATGCTGCGTTTTGGATCACCAAGAGTGATGGGAGAACTCGCACAATGATTGTGTTAAGCATTAGCCAAAGACGCCAGCAATTTTCGATAGAGCGATGGGAGGAAGTTCCTAGGACACGACCAATTCGGTCCACTGCTAACTACGATCGCATACCAAGATTGATGCAATCTCTAACATTGAATGCGGATGTTGACTATGACGGTCCTCCACTTGTGATTCCAGCAGAGAAGGTTTTTGACGTTGTACCTCAAAACATTCTTGGAGGGGAATTTTTATTCACTCCAGAGAACTTAAATGCATTCAAGACAAACATTTGGACAGGATTCCGACCACGCTTGCAATGAGCTTGCCCTTACTTTGCTGGTGAGTAGTTAAATTCCATTCTAGGCTGTGTTTTCTGACATCTGCTAAATGTGGCTTTTATTTTGACTTTTATTCTAAATCTAATGTGTATCATTCATCAAGTGGCGAGCGCTTCACACAACTAGACCAAACTGGCATATAGTAGATTGTGTGACAGTATACAATACTCCAGTGAACAATTGTCCTTGGATTTTGATACAAAAGGCGAGTCCAGTTAGTTGTGCCCACAAGTCATACATGGTCCAACACAAGCTATCAAATTTTTTGCAGAAATCAAATTCAAATGATATTTCTTTGTTTTGAAAAGCAACTTGATGCCAATTTATGTAGTACTTTTCCACTATGACTGCCTACCTTCACAAGCCATATGAATTCTATTTTCTTTTTCAATCTTTCATGATAGTTGGGTTCAGCTTGAAAAAGTCCAAGTAAACCTTATTGTCAAATCAGCTCATAGGTTGACTTAAAATCTTTAGCACGAAGAAGCTCTTGTTGAAGAACAAAGTTCATACATTTCAACAATAGAACATTGTCCCCAACAATCCCTCAAGACGTCAGAGCACTGAAGATGAATACACTTGAACTTCACTACTTGTCAACATCTTTTTCGAAAAGCTTCCAAACCTGAATAACAGGTGATGTAAAGGTCTCTCTGTGACTTGCAGCAGCACCTTATTCAGTATTTTTTATTTCAAGGGAACCATTACCATTTGTTAAATAAATTGGCCTCTGCTATGGAGGTCTGCTCCCCAAAGTTGTTCCTCGGAAGTTGGACCCACTCTAGGCCACAAAACTACAAAACCCTTTTCTGCAGTTCAATCTCTAGACACAGGTGAAGCAGATTTCAGCTTCTAAATCTAAACCTCATATTGCACAAACTCAAAGTGTCTTAAAGAAATCAAGAAAGGCGTTCCCTATTTGAAAGAGCAATTACCAATTGCTGTAACCTGTTGACTTCAATGTTTCTAAGCTGGAGAGCCCCACATGGGCTTTGGCAAGTTCTAACTTGGCATAGTGCAACTCCTGGAAACATGGACAAAGAACCTGATATCCACTTGGGACTATCCCAGTTGGTACCACTGTATTTGGGACCCCACCAAAACTCTGAAATCCTCCAAAACCCCCACCCTGTAACATATGGACTCCGGTTGGAAGTGTCAGCACCCCATCTAATTAACAGCCCCAGGAAGTTCTTCAAACTTTCCACATTTTGCAACCCCACTCTCAAAATCATTTTCTGGAAGTAGCCTCTTTCTGGAGGCATCTCGTGTTTAACTCATCAATGAGGCATCTCCGAAGTCCCTGTTCTGCGGTTGTGGTACGATGGGTGTTGTGAAAATCACCATCTTGCACCCTTGAATTTCAACCCTCTTGCTACTGTTGTCCAGTGTTCCCAGGCAACTGTCTTTTGTGGAAAACCAAATGAGTCCTAAAGACAAACAGAGCACACAGATGTAACTCTGTATCTTAATCCCAGCCACATTATGAAACATGATGGTCAGCTATTACAGGTTCATCTCATCTCAACTTATTTTTTTGAACAGAATTTTGTGGATTGTATATCACCACGAAGGGTAGTGAAACAGAAGTAGGGTTTAGACAAACAATTACCACGGCATGAAAGCCCTAAAACTGCTCAAATGCAGAATCTGCTTCCTCCCTGCTCTTGAAAACAGCGTATGTGGAGCCGGTCTTGTGTTGACTTTTCACAGTAATTTCCTGTCAACAGAGATTCACAAACACAAGTTCATTACATATCATCTAAAGCTGTATAACATTTTGCGCTGCACAAATGTAAACATGGAGTCACTTGTGGAATGAAAAGCCTCCAAATAGGTGAGGACTTCACCCATCAAGTATTCCAAAAATACATCTACCCTACCATTCCATTTTTCAACTAGCATGAAATTATGTATTGGGCTTCTCATCATCCTTACATGATTGTGGTCTACAAGGATGGTGTTTCCAACATGGATACCAAGACTTTCTACTGCAAAAGTGAGGAGATTTGAGCAAAATTAGGCCCTGTATATTGGACTTCAATGCTGAATTCCCCTGATGCCAAGAACAAAGCCCAGTCTTTGCCACAAACGGTACACAATTAACAATAACAAACACCCAATTATCCAGCCCATGAGAAAGGTAGGAAGTAGAAACAATGTGGATTTCACAAGGAAACTCTATTGTGAACAAAGTCTGTAAGTCTGTGACTGTCAAGAAATTGGGCAGCTTGTGCAAAAAGAGCTTGGACACTGATTCTTGCTTCACCTGTGACCAGCAACACCACAGTATGACGCACTGATATTTAACCAGTAAGAGTCCAAGAAAATTTCTGGGCTCCTTAGACCCATTGGAATATCTAGCATGCCCTGACTGAAAACACCCACAAAAAACTTAAAGGAAGAACAAGAGCAAGACACTCGAAAAGTTAAGAATCTAGAGGGTTTCTGAGCTTTTCTGGAAAAGTCAAAACTTACCCTCTTGGGCTGAGTAATATCATACCCCTCCAGGCCATGTTCAAGTCTATGCAAGACCAAGCCCATGGGAACAATAGCATCATCCAAACAGTTGTCAGGCTTTCCTTCCACCCTGAAATCATACGTAATACAGCTTGTTTTCCCCCAAAGGAATTTGAGAATGATCAACATAAGAAAGTCACATAAAAGAATACAGTGAATCTACTGATAAGAAAAGTCCTGACGGACCCCAACCCATTTCTAGCACAATCAAGAAGAGATCATGTGTCTTGCATGTCTATTGAGAGATCCAAAATTCCAACCGTAAACTTGTGCCATAGAATTCAGTCAGAAAAATTCAGCGTGTACATCAGGTTGACAAGGCTGGGCAAGTGAGTCAATGCACAAGTCCTCAGTTGGAATATAAATGTTGTGTCAATCACCTGTTGGTGATCAATTTTCAAAACTGACCACCAAAGCAAACACCATAATTAGATGTAGCAGGCATGCATACAATAACCCTCATCACACTAATGTAGATCTGAAGTGGTTTTTCCCTTTTTCCTGTTTACGACCATAACCCTAAACCCCATCAACCCTAAACCTGGGCAATTCTCACAGCATCAACAACCTTCTGTCAGACACCAACTGAGAACCATTCCACGGTATATGTGTTCAGAATTCTCATACAAGAGACCAACGACTCCTAGTCTGTGGCAAGAGGCAAGAGTAACTGTACCACTTAACTCATGGTCCAAGCTGTGGCCCACAAGAATAGTGCCTGGACTCAGTAGCTTCTTCACCATCTCTGCAACTCAGAAACAGCTCTCTTTAATTACAAAATCTATATTTGCACTCTCCATCAGATTGAAGTTGTCCAAACCCTGGAACACAAATGCTTGAAAATGACCTGGGCACCTCTTACATAAGACAGAAACCTCTCTTAGAAAATCATAAATTGGGGCTGACAACAGACCTGAACAGCTTCTTGGGTAAGAGGGACTCCTTCTAGATCCTCAGCCTTGGCTGCTGTGATCTGTGTGAGGTCTTATTTGGCAAGACAAGCTCATCAATCAATATCTGCATGCCACACCCAAGGCCACCATAATTAACTCTACTGTAAGCTTCCTCTCCAAACAGAGTGCATGCTTAAAAACTAGAAGATGGAATTTGACTGAGAACGCTGACCTAGATCAGTACCAAACTGCGAAGCAGGGGAAAAACAGCAACTTCTGAGATTACATGCTTACACCACAGTTAGGGTCAACAGCAAAGATTTTCACAATCTGGGCTTCACCCACTTCACAGTCCACCATTTCACAATCAAGAGCAATGAGCCTTTGTGGAACATTGATTTTCCTTTCTCTCTTTGAAATGATCCACCCATGTCAATGATGTGAGCCTATACCAAATTAAATGTGTTTCCAGGAAAAGAGCCATGGAAGTCTAGTTACAAAAGGTTACTGTTGACTCCACTGGCCGGTTCCCTCCACCCTCTTATCCCTTCATTCAGCAAGGGGATGGTTTTCCATCATACTCTTCCGTGTTACAAGTTGCTGCTTGTGTGAATATTAACACAAAGAGTACTGTTTTAAGTTTAAAATGTGAGACAACCTTCTGGTAGGAAGGGAAAGTGTATGAGCAAGGAAACTCAATATGTGCTTGAGTTAACTCCACCAGCTCCTGAAAACCCACCAGCTCTTTCAGCACACCTCATAAAGTAAGCTAATCAAGGAGCCCCACATAATCAAATGCTTGTTGCTTTCTTAATTGAAGCCCTTATAACAAGCAAGCTGATTACCCAGGAAAATGCAAATGACATAATCAAAAATAAATTTTTAAATCCTTCCTCTCTCCATTCCAGTTTTTCTTTCATGTTGCTGCACAATAGGAGCTTGCTCGTGCTTTGTCGGCACTTGGCACCCTCCTTTTTGCTTCGGCCAGAAGAGCCTTTTAGGAGGAGAAAGCGAGCAAAGCATGTTGTTCATAAAGCAAATAATATGCCTTTGCATTTTGGTTGGACTCCTGGCACAAATAAAGTGGTCTTTGGTGAAAACAAAACATTGAGCTTATTTCACTGGGACATCACTCAGGATCAATATCATTCCAGATAACATTGTATAATCATTGATACACCCAATTGACTTTTCATTCTCAATTGCACACCTGTTCAGGAGTTTTCGGCCATGGATGAGTTGCATTCAAGAGCTCCTCCAGCTTATGACAATGAGCCCACTTGCGGATCCTCTTTACTGTTTCCATGGACATTGTTCCAGAAATCAAAGCACACTATTTAAGAAGTGAGCTTTTTTTTTACCATAACAAGTGTCTTCAAACAGAGACTAGGTCCTTGAAGAACCATATTCAAAACCATTGGTATACTGTATTTCACATCTGGGTATTTCATTATGCCCTTTGTACCAAACTCCCATCTCCCAGCTAACATTTTTTCAATGTAATTAAATTCTTATGCCAATCCCCAACTTGCATATCTTTCAAACCCTTTCTCTGGACATTATCTCATTTCCTTGAACCCAGCCAAAACTTCAAAAACAGATAACTTCCACAAATTGATGTTCCACAATTTGAAAAATAGCTTTCAGTCTTCACTACTCATCCTAGTATCCTTACGTGTGAGGTGAATGCCTGCATACAATTCAGCAAGATGCAGTTGTAAACATTATTAAGGAACTAACCTGAATATCTTCATCATTAGCAAAGGTCTTCACAAATGCAGCGAGACATCAAAGGGATGTCTTGCAGGGTCAGTCTCGGAACCACTGCTCTTTGCATTGATGGATGCAACAAACTCCAACCAGTTGCCCATTTGCCCCTTAATCCACTGTGCCAGTGCAGTCCTTACTATTATGATCAGGACCTGTAAAAAAATTCGACAAAAGCAGCTGTCTGATCATGTCCCAACTTCAAGCATCACATTTTCCCCTGAGATGAAAAGCCTGAATTCTGGCACTTCTAGGTTTTAGGGAAAGTGCTGTTTGGTGCAGCTGGCTGGTTAGAAATACCCAATGGTGCCATTCCAAAGTCAACACTTGTGGACTGAAAAGAAAACAAAAGCGAATGGAGGTTCATGATAAAGGTTCTCACTTCATGTCTGTTTCCTTGAAGCCTGTCAGATATTTTGAACTGTCCATGACTCCTTTCCCATTCTGCTTTGCCATCCAAAGCAAAGTGGAAACCACAATTCTTAGATACAAGCCTTAGACTTTGACAAGACCACAATATAGGGGGAAATGTTGCTTGCATCCTGAGCAGTATTATCTGTAGCAAAGCACTATTATTTACTTGGACTGAGCAAGAACGAAAATAGTTGCTAAAAGGACATGGATAGAAAATATACATCTTCATTGCTTTCTTTGGAGCTTATCCAAGGTTTGGAGCCGAGCATAACTGCGCCACTCATCTGGTTGAGAATTCACCACAAAAAAGACTCAGATTAGTAAAGATGAGATGATGAGCAGGAAGTTATCCTCCCGCATGCAAAGATCGCATACTCTGTCTACTCTGGGTTTAGGGTTTAGGATCTACACCACAGGATAGAAAATTATTAATATCATTTTTTCCCAAGGAAAATGAGTACAAATGTGCTGGACGTGATCAAATAGTCATTGAGCAAAGAACCCTCCAGGAATAAAAGACTTGGGGAAATCCTCAGAGAAAAGAAGTCAAGGAATGTACAGCAGTCTCAGTTTTCACCAGGCTCGGGAAAGTCTTTGAGCATACCTCACTGTTCACAGAATTCTGATTCAGAAGATCCACACAAGATACTAACGTCATAAGCTGGAACCTCTCGGCATCTCCAAGTGTGCTTCTATTTTTCTTTCACACAAAACAGCTCAATGGATTGACCCAAGAGCCGGAGTCCTTAAACATAGCAGTGTATCCTTGTTGACTCAGGAAGGGTCTGATTGAAAATGTACAAGATGGCTGAATCACATACAACTAGTTAGGTCTTAATCAATACATAACATCTGTGGGAGAGGTACGAGACCATTGGAACCATAACCCTGAAATTTCAAATAGAAAAAATTAGGCCTGGGATCTTCCAAAACTTTGAAGCATACTAACCAACCTGCATTTTGGCCAGAAGCAACACTGCACAACACCAACATTTGTACCGTGTCCAGAAGAGGAACAACACAGCTAGAGGCACCATGCTCAAGATGATGCCAAACCAAGCGCATTGGCAATATAGCATCATCCATGCAACTGTTCAATCCTTCCTTCTGGAATCCTGTTTTCCACACAGCCTCAATTCCCACAAGTAAAGGCATTAGTTGATGTTTTACAACCCATGAACTTGAGCTTGAACCAACTACAAGTTAAGTTGACTGATGTCTCAACAAGCCTTGGATTAATTTAATGTAAAGAGTGACCATCAAAGTCGTTACACCAGTGGCTAGGACTCATCATGGTCCCTTGAAAGTGGTTTTGGGTTGAATTCACTACAAGGTTGTGCTAAATGATGGACATGATCACATGGACATATGAAGGTCACTGGTAAACAGGTCATCAAAAAAGTACAAAAGGGTTTAGGGTTTAGGGGATAGGGTTTGAGGGAAGAAAGAGCAAACATGATGCACCCATTATGGTGGTTAAAATGGGTACACCTTCAAAGAGATTCCCTTAGGGTGAAGAGACGATACACCTGCAAAGAGTACAATTGGCTAACCTTGCACAAGTTGACAATGGTGGGCAGTGGTCCGGTATGTGAACCACTATTGTGAAACAATAATCCTGTGTCAGTCACCTGCTTGTGATCGATTTTCAAAACTGCAACAGCCCACAAAGAGGAAAGGTAATATATTCACCCATAAGCTTCAAGGAGCCACTTCAAACTTTGGGGCTTTATCAGGCAAAAAAACCCGACATGGGTTACTCACACTGTCCTTGAGTCCTTGAAAAGTGGAGAGAGTAGGGAAGAGAGTATACTAGCCAAAGCATGATTTAAGCTGTGGCCAACAAGAATGCTTCCTGGAGTCAACGACTTCTTCACCAGCTTCTGCGATGCACAATGCAACAATAGAATGACTACTACCATGCCAAGTAAGAATAAATTCTATGTGTGTAACCATAACATCCTGCAGCCTCTTCTCTCTCTCTCACTGCAATCTTGGTTACTTTCATTGAATAATTTTCCATGAACAGATGCCAGGCATACCTGGGTAACAGCAACCTGTTCAAGATCCTTAACTTTGACCTCTGTAATACTTGTGATACAATCTTCAACATTGGTGGCTGGCAAAACCAGCTGATTAATCAGCACCTGCATCCAAGCAAAGAAAACTGTATGTTTGCGTGTGATCAAAGCTAAAATGCCACATGTAGGCAGAAAGAAAAGAAAGCCATCTTCACAATATTTACTAAAGAAATGATACCTATTTATGAGATTGAGGGATAAAACTCAACAACACCACTTCGAAGGTAACACAAAATTGCATAAGAAAAGTGAGTTTCCTGAATCAAATCACAATTCTTGAGCCCAGCTTGCAATCACAATTGACTGCACAAATATGGACAACTTCAGTGTGATGTCTTGCACATTGCACCAACTCACAGCCAAGTGACACAAGTCTTTCTGGATTGCTTGCCTCCTTTGCTCTTTTTAATATTTTCCATCCCTGTAAAGCCATTACAAAATTTGGGACGAAGTAAGAAAAACACACAATGTATGCACTGTGGATGGGAATGCAACCCGCAGCAGACAAAAAGGGTGATTGCAAAAACAAGAGAACTGGGGGAGATACATAAAAACATCTACCATCTGTGTTCTTTTTAGCCCCATATAAGTAACTAGAACAAGAACACCTATGTAGCAAAATTGGAGGCAGGATGGTGATTCCACAATCTACATCACAAGGTGAGGTTGCAAAGCTAACTCTTCTATTTCACTGATAAAACAGAAAAGAGAGAAACTGGGACAATTGTGGCCCTCCCTGCTTCCCACGAAAAAAGTGAACAGAAACCTCGTGGTAGGAAGGAAAATTGAAGAGGTGTTGGAACAAGGGATGCACTTGTGTTAATTCCACCAGCTCCTGCACCACCATTGGCATGTCAGCAATTCAATACACATACATCATTGATTAGATTTCACCTCTATTTCAACTAGGAAGCTGTCGTCCGTCAGTCCCATGCCTATAGATTTTACTTCAACACAAAACAACAACTAGAAAATCAATGAGTAATGGTTATTTTGATAAAGAGGAACATTTATACTTGCATGCTTGATGCACCAACCAAACTACAAAGTTCCTACTTTGTATGCTGATTTCTTTCCTCGCCTTGCTTTTTCTTTCTTTGTGTCTTAAATCCCACACACCTGTTCTGGACATTTTGGCCCTGGCTGGGTCTCACCCAACAGTTTTAAATTTTCCATGCATCCAGCCCTTTTCACCATCTGCATGCTCATAATGGAAAACAATAATAGGCACAGTTACAAGCCCATGGTGCACTCCAACAAAGAGTTCTTCATCGTCGATTGCTCCCTTAAGGCTTATTTTCCCTGATCTCTAAAACCCTAAAGTTGCTATTCTAAAATGTATTCTTCAACCATCCGATAAACTACAATCCAGCAGAACTGATTCTTCTCCCTGACTTCTTCAATTCAACCTGCCTCTTATCCAAATCCAGGCAAATGCAAAGCCTTATTCATCCAATAACCCGCAATCCTCAATTTTGACCCGATTCTTCTCCCAGACTTTCTTCCATCACAATTGCTTCTCCTGCATACATATCCAGCAATTGTAAGTCTTAAAGAATCTACAATCCTTGAGATCCAGCTGAAGTGATTCTTCTCCCAGAGTTCTAAAATAAAATCTGCTTGTTCTCTACATGCACCAATTGCAAAACCCTAATTCTGACACAGTTTCTTCAATCACTGACCCTTTTTCATAAAACAATTTGTGAGCCCGATCCAGAAGCTCTTACGGAGCCAAAGAAGTAGCAATTCAGAGGACTCAGGTCTTGCATACAACAATATTATTGAATCAAGAAACGAAGGCAGCTGAAGGGGTTTAGGGTTTTGCGAGCTTCTCACTCACATCAATGTCTTCGGGTTCAGTAAACGTCTGCACAAAGGAGGCAAGCACATCCGCAGGGTGCTTGGCCGGATCATTGTCAGAATCTCCCCTCTTCTCGTTGACGCTAGCTTCCAATCTCCTTTCCGCCCTTTGGTTTTCCTCCCTTGCGAGAGCTTCACTAGCTGGACCAAAACCTGTGGTTTTTTCCCCATCCGTCGCATGCACACTTATTGTTTTACCATCTTCTTCTTGTAAAACCCACCCACCCACCCACCCAACAAAAAAACTAGCGTAAAAGTAACAGCAGCAACAACAAACCCTGCTAATGAAACCGAGAGAAGGAAGCACAATGCATACGTCTTTGTCCGTCTCCTTGAACCCCGTCAAGTGCTTAGAACCTCCACCAAATGACCGCCATGGCGTTTAAGAACGCAAAAAAGGAATCAGACCCAAAGCCTTCTTTCGCGTCTTACGACTTCCTCCGTTCCGACTCGGATGTCCGTCTTCGGTTGCATGTTCTGCCAAACCCTCAACCCTAAGAGCTCCGTCTTTGTAATTGAAGAAATGTGCACCTCATGGTGGTTATGAAGTTCCAAATCTTGAAGAACTGCCTATAACATGTGCTATCTAGAAATTGGAATCAATTCGAAATGAACAAGACCTTATTTTGTGTTGAAAACACATTCGATGAGGAGCTTTACACAACCAAGCTTTAGAGGTGACTGGAGACACGTGAAAGGGAGAGGGACATATGGAGGATTGCACGTGAAACTGAGGGGCAGACCACAAGCAATGTTCATCTTGCGGAGGTTACCTACTCCATCTCTTCCCCAAAGGACAGCAACTCAATTATGTGAAATGCTTGTAGCAATAGTACCAGCATCCGTTTTTGACACCGGATTTCAAATCTATCTAAAACCATTGTAGAAAGTTTGCTCAAAGAGTTTGCGAGTTCACATGTACTACAGAACCGGAAAAAAACCTTTTTTTTCTTGTTTTAACACCAAACCACCTTGATCCTCCTTGTGCCTCCACAGTGACGGTTGACGTCTAGTGCAAGACAACTTCTGCCAGTTATTAGCCCTTGAAAGGCACAAGAAGACTCCAGTGTAGAAGGACTCCATTCCACGAAGAAGAGGATGTATTGATTGACAAAACTGCATGAATGCGTGTTAGTTCAAACATCATGGACGAGTGTAAAGTAGAAGTTGATGGAAATGAATTCAAAACAATAGTGCAGTTCACAGGTGGGGGGAGTTTTGAGGTGAGAATTTCTGGAAGATGAAATAACTTCAGAGATAATAAAGCTTTGGTAGGTAAACAATGTGGTAGTGCTATTCTTCGTGACTAATTTTGGTGGGATTTTGAGTTTTGCAATGTAGTTGGGTTGATGGGAGTCATGTAGAACATTCCTTGTAGCTTTCTTTACTTGGAACCTTGAGGCATCTGGTGTTGTAAAAGCTCGTGGGTTTAGGCATCAATTAGGCAGCAATTCTTAGTTGTGGCCTCTCCACTTTTGGCGTTTATCCCACCTGTGTGGTGCCATGAACTTTGGGTGATGAGACTATAATGTGCAAGTTTTTCTACTTGTAGTTTCACCTAGTGTCAAGGTATTGGCCTAGTGGTGGCACTGTATGGGCCTTGCCTACCCAGGCAAGGATTCTTTGTTTAGATTCATTATAGAGTATAGTAGCTTAAGGGATTTTGGCCCTTAGGTAATGTAATAGGTGTATTCTTATATAAGGATTTTTGAAACATGATGTTTTTGGCTGGTATCAAAATTTGAGATTAGTTATAGAATTACGTCTTGAAGGATTTTGGTTTCTTTTAGAGGATTTTTTGAAGATTATATTTTTTGCATGGTGAAATATTTGAGTTTCCATAATTCTTCTTTTGCCTGGAGATACTTTTTAATGTAGAAGGCAAGGCCGCAGTGTGACACACCCCTTGTTTTGTACATGGTTTGTACATACTAATAGGCATGAGAATGGTTTAGGTATTACCCCATTTGTCAACTTTGTAGATGATTATGGTATGAGTATATTCAAATCGGGGTGGCTATGAGGGGTGTAGAGATTTTAGGGGTAACACATGTTCAAGTTTGGGGATTGGGGTGTTGGGGTGTAAAGTTTTAGTGTAACATTTGAGGTGTGGAGTTCTAACGCAGGGTGCAAAAATTTCATTTGGGGTGTGGAGTTCTTGTTAAGGTCACTTATTTTAAAAAGTTCACCTGGACCCCCATGTATGCCTCCCACACAAATGTGACAATGATGTGGCACGTATGTGGCACTTACATGGTAGTTAAGGACACATTGGGAACGTACATTCCTTTGTTTTGGAACTTTCAATGCTCTCAAATGGGAACATGAGGAATGTGAGGAACCTGTGAAAAGGCAAAATGAGGGGAATGGGGGAATGTGCAAACATGAGAACGAACAGTTCAGAACATTTTGTCGACATGGGAAATGAGAACTGAACAAACTAAAACATATTGGGCACATGGGAAAGTCACATATTTATCCAACCTAGACAAACTAGGCCCATGTTCAAACCATGGTTAATTGGGTGTAACCGCTAGT